>PVLA01004422.1:0-128804 GCA_004027455.1 Hydrochoerus hydrochaeris
CCACACACAGAGCCCCACCTCCATCTGCACTCTGATAAGTTTGTCATCAGGTGCCTTTTGATACATGCTTAAAATTCAACACATGAAAGAGAAGCAATTAAAAAAGAAGAGAAAACAGTAATGCAAGATAGAGATCAATGACAAGAATTTAAGAGGAAAATACTGTATGGTCCCATTATATTTGAACTGTGGATCATTTTCCCTACAAATCCCAGTCAGTCTTTTCTGGTTTTTTACTTCATTGCTTATAACTGTCTCTGCCCACCTGGTTCTGCCATTGCAGGACACTAGAGATGTAGAACTTGTATCTCTTGGATTCACTGGGATGCTTTAGGGAGATGAAGAAGATACTGCTTTCTTGGAAGAAGTACTTCCTATTCCTACCCCTGCCTAAATGGTAGGTCCTGAGTCCCAAAGTTATACCTCTCTGGATTTTGTAATTTCTGTGGATTACAAAAATGGCCACAAACTTTCCTTCCTGCTAAAAGGTGTTTTCCCCCCACCTTTTGAACCAGGAGATGGCCATGTGATTTGATTTGGCCAAATGACCCAGTAGCAAATATGACATAAATAGAAACTTGAAAAGTTCTTGTGCATGGGGTTTGTCCTCTCTTGCTACTCTTGGGAACCTTGCAGTCACCACCTGGTGAAAGAGCCTGAACTGTCCTGCTGCATGATGAGAGAAAATGGCCTAGTTACCCTTGTCACTCTGAGTGACAGTTCATCAATTCTCAGCCTATTGTAGACACAGGAGAGTCCAGCCAAGATCAACAGAAAAGCTGCCTAGCTGAGCCCAGCCCAAACCGCTGATTCCTACTTGAGGCATGAGACATCAGTACACCCTATGTGTTTTCTTCTTATCAAAATGTTCAACCCTGACTCTCTTCATCCAGTCTTAGATGTCTCACAGCCTCTACTGTCTTGACAGACTTTGCATTTCATCTTTTTACCCTATACTATCATGGTGGGTCACATTGTTGGGTCAAATCACTGGAGGGGGAGGATGAACTTGCTATGTCCTAACCCAACAATGGTCCATCCATATTCTTGGATCCATGGACAACCTCTGAATGTTCATCTGCATCTTCCAGGCCTTCTTCCGAGCCACCAGTCTAGACCTCCAAACCACTGTTCCATTAGTATCCGTTGTACTTCATAGCATTTCCAAAAAGCCCAATGTGTGCAGTGTTACAAAGTAGTGACTGGGTGAGGATCAGAGAGAAGAGCTGGTATCGTTGCTTGGAGACTTGGCCCACCAAAGGCCTTCATAATTGTTCTGGCCTGTCCTATAGGAACTAGAAATGCTGATACTTCCAAGGGCTTGAAGACACAAGCCATAACCCTGGTGCTGAGTTTTAGACATGCTGGTGTCCCTGTCCTCAAAAAATTGGTCTGTTCAGGCCCAAATTCACATGAAAATATGATAAAACACATAACTTCTTAGTCACCAGCTTTGGATTTCAACTTGCTCAGGCAGTTATGGAGAATATTGGATAGCTGTGGTAGCTGTTATTGCTTTATACTGAGCACTGTGTCAGGCTTCACACCACCAAAGAGCCCCATAGCACCAGCCACAGAGACTGAATACAGTGCTTTGTAAAGTCAGGAGCATGTATCATTTTGGTGAAGGTAGAGGGGAGCAGTGGGAAGAATTATTAAAATTAGAAACTTGTAATTCCTAAGACAATGAATGAGTAGACAGACAATAAAAACACACAAAGAAGGTAGAAAACTATTAACACAACCTGGGGTGGGACCAGCTTGTTTTCTGTAAAGTTGGATGAATCACTCAGACTTCCAGACCTTCAGTCGACAGACAAAGCAGGGTTTTTTTTTTTTCTGTGTATGTGGACAGGACATAAGACTACATAGACAAGGCAAAGCTGACTGCTCAACACCCCTGGCTTTTCTCTCCACACCTCTCTGCTCCTTCCCTGTATAGTGTGTCCCGTTCAGGAAGCACTTACATCTCTTAACTTCCTTTGTGGATTTAATGAGGCTATAAAATAAGTCTTGTCTAACTCGTGGTCTCTGTCCACTGGGACCCTGTGATTTAACAGGGAAATAAGACATGCCCAAGAATGAACCAGGAGATTCTCATGCATATGATAGGAGGCAGTGCTATGGATCCATTATAATAAACCCAGAGATTTACAGATTTTTCAATTTAAGTGGGAATATTTTGATATTTAAGTGTTGCATGTTTGTCCATCCATCCCATTTGAAGATAGGATCAGTCATCTGAAAAGCCAATCTAGAAACATCTGAGCTGAAAAGAAGTGAATCAGGATGGGGAAAGGTGAGTGGCGGGGAGCCTGGAGGGGTGGTGCAGGAACCGCTGTGCTTGTCTGTGAGTCACAGCTGGGTCAGGATGGGCTGGAGGAGGGAGTGTGGAAGCAGGTGGCAGGAGGTGTCCCTGGGTAGATGAACTGCTTTTCTAGGCCATGCATAGTCATTAGGAAGCTGAGGACAATCTCCATGGACCTGGCAGTAGTGTCACTTCTTCCACTAGAGCAGGCTGACAAAGCTGAGCGTGTGCACATCTAGGGGCTCAGTTCTGCAGTTGGGGGTGTTGTAGCCCACCTGCATGAATGCAGGCAGCTTTCACAGAGGGGGTCTTGTTTCTCTTTTCATGGGCCTCCCTCTGTGCCTGACATGGGCTGGGCATCCTAAGTGGGAAGGGCTGCCACACAAACCCAAAGCACAGAGCCACATCTGAATATATTTCTAATAGCCTGAGAAATTCATACAAATAATTTGTTTCTTCCTTAGGCTGTCTTCAAGAGAGACTGAAGTAACACTATAATTCACCCCTATGCTTTTTTAAACAGAGAAACCATAATTCCCATTAGTGAAGTCATAAACCTATTAGATCTTTAGACTCCCAGGTTATAGGTCTTACTTGCTGGATCAGTATTTCAACTGCCTAGCCATAAGAATTATTCGACTGTCATTTAAAAGGTACTGTTGATAGTTCAGGAGGCTGAAGCAGGAGAATTGAAAGTTTGAGGCCAGCCTGGGCAACATAGTGAGACCCTACCTCCAAAACCAAAAAGAGCTGGGGATGTTGCTCATCCATAGATGTTGCCGAGTATGTGTGAGGCCCAGGTTTCAATCCCCAGTACGGAGTTGCTAAAAAGAAAAAGTGTCATTGAACTCTGCCTTGGGCTGGCCTGGAGTTAAGATATATATTTTGCACCTGAGCTTCGGGAGAATCCTGTGATCAGATGCATTTCAGAAGAGTTACACAGCTGGCCCTGAGGCTTTCTTGGGTTGTGGAATCTTAAGAGGTCCTGGTGAGCCCCTTCCCACTGTCTCAAGGCTGCCAGCAATGTGATCCCCAGCAGCTGGCTAACCAGAGCCAGCAGAGAAAAAACTTAAGGACAGGAAGGAATGGAGAGCCTGCATTAGATGTCTCCATTTCCAGAAAAGTGTCTGCTATGACAATCTCAGATCAAACAACAAAAATTATAGGTAATTTTCTCATTCCCTGGATACCATTCTGAGCAAAACTTGAATCATGAATAGAAACAAAGGAGGCCGTTGGGGAAATGGCAAATGTAAATTACTTTTTAAAGCATATAAATTATCAGCCATGGGAATCAAAACCATTTCCACTCTAAGACCCAAAGTGCAGTGGGTAAGAATAATAAAATCTATAGTATAACTCCTTCTAAGATCAGATTTAAATGCTGCCAGGATCTTGAAATCCATATAGAAATCCAAATTCACAGCAGTGGCCCAGACACTTAAGGTCCTGGAAGAAAAAAGTGCCTGCCTTTTTCCTGCCAAGATCATTCTTACCTCCTATTACCTGAGAAACTGATCAGTGAAGCTGGAAGAAGGGACTCTGAACATCAGAGCAGAGAAGGGCACTGCCAAGCTACTATAAGTGGATGCCTGAGAATCAACACTGCCTGACAGTGGTGAGGTCAGTACTAATGTTGTGTGTAGAATTTTTATGACATTAGTGTTTACAGACCACTTTCCCATGCATTATCTCATTGGATGCTCACACCAAGCCCTGTGACAGACAGAATATAAAACTGAGGTTGGAAAGGCTGAGTGATTTTTTTCTTTTTTTTTTTTTTGGTACTGGAAATTGAACACAGGACCTTGTAGCTGCCAAGCAGGTGCTGTGCTGTTGAGCTAAATTCTCAACTGATTTTCTGAAAATCAAGTGGCTTTTAAAAGTTATAGGGCCAGGCCTTCTTGACTGTTTAGGATTTTTTTGCAATTCCTACAAAACCTGGGAGAAGGAATCTGGCTTATTGTCTTACAGTGCAATGTACGGTGAGAAGCATCCTGAACTCAGCTCTGGTTCACACGTCATCACTTAGGTAAAGCAGCAAAGACAAGCACTGTAGCCGCTTTGTCCAATTAAGCACTTTTCCTCAAAGGCCGCCTCAGAGGGAGGGGACACCTCTTGGAACACGCTGAGGGGCTTAGGGAGATAAACTCCAGCCTTCGGAATCCTCCAGGAGGAATTTCTGAGAACAAACTACAGGTTCACCTGGACCTAGAATTCTGGGGTTGGGGTCAGGAGCTGCTGGGGAAAAGCATACCTTGTCACTTCACTACATTTCCAGGCTTTAGGTGGAACTCAGAAGGGTCAGATATCTAGAGGGAGGCAAGAAGGGCGAGTACTAGAAAATTTGGTATTCATCTAAACTTTGGGTAGTTTCTTGGTGGGGCTCGCTAGATACAAAGTGAATGTGATCTGACCCATTTTATTTGGGAAAGCTGACAAATAGCTTCTCTCTCACCTTGTAAAACCACCTGATGTATAAAAATGTTAGATGCTACCCCATGAGAAATTTCTGCGTGCAAATAAAAACGAGAATAGAAGAAGCAATGGGACTAAGGGGCAGAAGTTGGCTTCCTGAGCATCACCTGCCCAGTTTGTTTTGTGCCTTGTCTGTGACTTCAAAACTGAAATGTTTATATCACTGTTGCCCATGATTTTTTTTTATATGCTGGACATACAAAGTGAATTTGGTTGTGATGTTTTAAACTAAATAAAGCATTTTCATCTACCTTTGTTATCAAGTATTCATTATTAACTTAAATTGTGGTTCCTCATGATCTGGCATTAAACGACCTCAGCAAAAACAAAAGCATGCAATACACACTCTCCTCAGAATGTTTTCTGTGCTACACCAAAGGAATAAATATTATGGGTTGTAGGAGAAGCAGGTACTGACAAAGAATAATACTGTGCCTTTGCAGATTGGATGAGTTCTTGGCATGCACCGCTCTGCTGTCCTGGAGGAGGCGGGGTGGGAGCATTGCTTGGACAGTGGGATGGAACCTGGCTCCTGTTCAAGATGGGCACCAGCCTTTGCCTGACAGAAATTTCACTTGGGGAAGGAAGAAAGCTTATCGTGGGAGGACACTTGAAGTTCTTAAGAGATTTGAGAAAGTCCACAACACCATAATTTAAAAGACAGCAATTAAAAACCTTTGTTGTCATAAGAAGTGATTAAAAAAAAAAAAACTCAGGGAACTATTAAGCCTGTGTTGATGGCCAGGCTTTGTTAGAGGAGTTTCAGATTTCGGGGCCGTGGTTGAATGGAAACCGTGTTTTTGCTTGATGTGTCTGGGCTTAATTTCTTCTTTTAGTAATTAACTTTAAAATATTAACATAAAGGTTTAATTTAAAAATAGATTCTAGCTGAGCATGGTGGCCCACAGCTGTCATCCCAGCACTGTGGGAGGTTAAGCCAGAAGGATGGAAAGTCTGGGCTCAGACTATAGAACTTAACTTAGTGAGAGCCAGCCTCAACACAGAACGATTTAGAAAAGGTTAGAGGTGAAACTCAATGTGAAGACTCTGGGTTCAACCCCCAGTACCACCATAAAAAACAAAAACAAACAAACAAAAAAGCATGCTAAATAAAACTGTTTCACTCCAAATACCTTTTCTTTACTTTCTGCCACTTTGTTTTAATTCTATCTTGGTTTTTCTAATATATATTTTTATATATAGAAGTAATATTTATAAATATATAGCTTATATATAACTATAACATTTAGATATATAGCTTTTATTGTTTGGGATCACTGATGTCTTTCCTACATATTCTTTTTTTTTGGTATGTTTTATATCTTCCTATTTAAATCTTTCTGAAAGAAAGTTTCTTTAGTGTTGGTCTGTTGGTAGGATACTATCAGGTTTTTTTTTTTTACATCTAAAGCAAAGTATTTCATTCTTGTTCTTGAAAGATAAATTTCATTGGTTATACAATTGTAGATTGATAATTATTTTCTCTCAACACATTGAAGTGATCAGTGTTGGGTTTGAGATATCAGTTACCAACCTAATTATCCTTTTATAGGTAATCTGTTTTGCCTTTTTGGCCGTTCTTAAAATATTCTTTTTATCTCTAGCCTTTTTTGGTTTTTATTAATGTAACCAGGTGTGAATTCTTTTTACCTGTTCCAATTGAGACTTATTGTACTTCCTCAGCCTTTGGATTAGTTTTCACCAAATATGAAAAGCTCAGCTGTTAACATATTACATGTTTCATCTCATCTGTAAGCTCTATGTTGTAGATCTTTACATTCTATCCTCTGTATTGCTTAAGCTGTCTTCCATTTTCTTTCTCTTTGTCTCCTGTTCTCTTCTTTGGTTAATTTGTTTAACTGTATCTTGAAGTTCACTAATTTTCTCTTTAGCTCACTCTAATCTTTTTCCTTTTAACTTTAAGTAATATATTTTTCATTTAGAAGTTCAACTTCTCTTTTTCAGATCTATATAGTCACTGTTGATAGTGTCATGTGTCTTACTCTATGTGAAATTCCTCTTTGAATCTATTAAACATAATGATTTGAAATTTTATATCCAATAATTCCAGTATCTACAGTCTTTATGGGTTTAATAGTGGAATTTGTTACTTCAGCTAATTCTCATTCATGGTTTCTCATGTCCTCATAGGTTGTACAGTTTTTGATTGTGAATTTATGTTGGGTAGAATGACATATTACATTGGTCTGTCAAGAAAATCCTTTCCTGCTTTTTTATAGTATCTACCCAAATAGCTCCATATATACCCAACAACTCTGGGTGTGGGATCCAAGAGGAATGAGTGAGTAAAGAAAGAATAGAAGTGCTAAATAGAAAAAAAGTCAAGAAGGTACATGTGTTTCTACTTCAAATTTCTACACTTCTACATAACGTAGGATTGTAGGAAAAAGCAACAAGCTTTAACTTTATATATAACTCAGAATTTGATCTTCATAAGAGAATGACTATTTTAAGGGAAGATAAAACTATTTTAGGAGTTAAAAATAAGCAGCCCACTAGTTATTAAGAGTGACTGAAGCAGTTATAGAGCTAGATTTCCTTCTAGATGCGAAGAAAGACTACACCCATAGGATGAAATAGGGTTAGGAAAAACAAAATGATTTATGTCCCCTACACATTGACTAATTCTAATTCAAATTTTTATATACGTTTAAGAACTAGGAAGTAGACTGATTTTAGATTCTCTGGAAAATCTTGGCAAAGACATCCTAATAATACTCATCACACCATTTAGGTGGAAGTTATATTTTCTGCTGAATTGGTTTCAAATACTTGCTGAATTCTTATCAGGTGACCTGAAATGACTCACCAAGTATGGCAGGTGCAGGGGTCGCGGGTCCCTCAGAGGAGAGTGAGTTAGCCTGATGCGCTACCTAGTGGCAGCCACCCAAGGGTGCCTCTGTCCTGGACAGAAATTGGTGTGCCTTTCGCTATGTAAGAAGAGATGGGTCCTTTAAAACCGTGTATGACCTCACTTTTGACAAATTAAGTGCACTGAGAGTTCTTTATTTAGCAACGGTGAGCTTTTATGCATGTTTTGCAAGTTTACAACATGTCACATTATGTTTTCAAGGCAGACTTCTGTGAGCACATGCCTTTCTTCATTTACAGCTATTTTAAAATATGCTTTTAACACCAAAGAATTACAAGTGCTTTCTAAAGTCAGGTCAGGACTCTGATTTTGCAGCATTATAGTGAAGCAAAAACCATGTCTGTGAAGTGTGCAAACAAATTTCCTAAATAGTCCATTCTTTGGCCTTTGACTGAAAAAAAGAAAAGAAAAAAAAAGAATCAATTATTTCTCTTGCTCTCATGCTCATTTTTTCCTCTAAAAATCAAGAGGAGTACAAGCTTCCACAATCTCATGTTAAAGTACTTTATTCATTTTTAACAAACCTTGCTCTTAGGAGATATTTTGTCATGTTTTGTTACGTACCCAGTGCAGCAGCCTATCACCAAAGTATTCTTCCTGGCTCTTGTCTCCCCCTGAGATACATGTATCTCTGGAGGTACATGTATACCAGATTCTGCTTACTCTTGTTCTTAGGAAAGTCCTTTCTTCACTGAGTGGTGTTCATTTACAGTGCACGTTAATACCTGTTCTCCCCAAATCTTGGCATGGATTAGACCAGAGGTCCCAAATCTTCTTGGCACCAAGGATTAGTTTTGTGGAAGACAATTTCCATGGTGGGGGTGTAGGGGTAGCTTGGGGGTGATTCAAAGTAGTATGCAACCTAGACTCCCTAATGTGCAGTTCACACAGCACCCACACTTGTATGAGAACCTAACATTTCTGCAGCAGGGATGCAGTGGGGAGCATCTGTAAATACAGCTGACGCTTCACTAGCTCACCCCTGTTCCCACTGCTCACTCCTGCTGTGAAGTCTGGTTCCTAACAGGCTATGCACCTATACCATTCCCGGCTCAGGACTTGGGGACTGGCTTTTCTCATTTTTCCTGCCAGGTGGGTTGCTGAAGTCAAGTTGATGTTTTTTTTCCTTTGGCAGCTTCTGCTTAGTCTTGTTCATTTGAGTTACAAATGACAGAAAACCAACTCAGACTAACTTAAAGGGAAAAAAACACAGGAAGGGATAGAGGTAGCATAATTATCAGAAAGATTCTGACGGGGCAGGAGGAGCTAGGGACCAATCTGGGTCTTGATGCAGTCAGATGCTCTCTCTGTCCATCACTCATATCAGCTTCTCTCTCTCTCTCTCTCTCTCTCTCTCTCTCTCTCTCTCTCTATATATATATATATATATATATATATATATATATAATATTATATGCAGTATAATATATTTAATATATGTGTATGTATATATAATTTTTGCCAGGAAGGATGATTTTTCTGAGCAAGGAAGGAATATAGCATCTAGGAATCCAAGAGTTACAATTTCCAGCTCCTTTGACCAGAAAAGTGAAGGGTTTTACTCTTGAGAACCATTCTGGAGAAAGACTGTGATCAACCCAATATTTGGTCATGTGTCCATGTTTGAATCTACCACTGTGACCAGAGAGAGAGTGAGTCCACTTGAGCACGAAGGTGAGGTGCTGTGATGAACTGGGTAGTGGATGGTAAGGTTTGATAAGTATGCCCTAAAGGCCCACGTGTTAAGGGCTTCAGCCCCAGGGGGTCACCATCAACGAGTGCTGGAACTTTAGGAAACAGGGCTTTTTAGAAAGTCCTTATGCCTCTAGGGGTGAGTCCTCCGTGGGGGATTGTGAGATACCCACCAAGCTAGTCTTGCTCTTTGCTTCCTGGTTCATGAAGTAAGCAGTCTTTCTCTGCTACACACTCCAAACAGGATGTGCTGCTTCCACAAGTATAAAGAATAAATCCAATTGATGAAGGACTGGAGCTTCCGAATTGGTGACCTAAAATAATCCTTTTCTCTTTACAAATTGATTATCTTGGACATTTTTGTTAGGGTGATGGAAAGCTGATGAATGCAGTGGGATAAGAACATTTCTCCAAAGGAGAGGGATTCAATGTTAATAGAAGTGACAGACATAGTAACATTGTTATAGTTTATATATGAAATGTTTCCTAAAAGTCTTACATGATCAGAGGTGAGGCTTTTAGAAAATAATTAGATCCTGGGGGCACTATACTCATCAACAGATTGACCTGTTGATGAGTTCAGTAGCCAAATGTGCTGTTCGGAGGTGGGGCCTCATTAGAAGAGGCTGGCCATTGTAGACATGGCCTGGAAGGGTGCATTCTTGTTTCAGGCCCACCCCCTTCCTTCAGGATACCATGGGATGAGAACTCTCCTTTGCTGTGTCCTTCCGCTATGCCATGTTTTCCTTGGAGCCAGCTGACTTTGGACTGAAAACACTGAAACTACAAGTTAAGTAAACCTCTCTTCAAGATGGAGGTATTGGGGTATTTTGTCCCTGCAATGAGGAATTGACCAAGAGACACATCCACAGCATCCACAATAGGTAACCACTCAGATAGATGCTACTCTTATAGTCCTTGAACCCTAAACCAACAGCCCTTCTATGTTTTTTCTGTTGCCAAACTTCTCAGACAGTGTCCCCATATGAGTCTTCAAGGAGACTGTTTTCACTCTTCAGTGACAAACCCCAACAGAGCCTTCTACAAACCTCATATCTCTTTGGTTGCTCATTCCAAATTCAGAATCTCTGTGTCACTGCCTTAGCTAGTACCTTTTCTCTCTTTCCTGGATTTTCCCAATATCTTCATTTCTACTCTCCTAGCTCCAGTGTTATTTTCCAACTTTCACCTACTTTGTTTTGGAGATTCTTGATTATTTCAAAAAAAAAATACTTAGATGATGTACTTTCCCCCTCCTGCTCTGTTATGGTTTGTCTCTGGATGTCCCCTCAAAGCCCCATGCAGTCATGGGAGCAGGCTTCTAGAATTTGTGACTGATTCATGGTCCAATACTGGGATTATGGTATGAGTGCTACACCCAAGTGGCACATACAATACAATAGAAGAGACAGAGTCTTCTCTCTGTGCCCCTACATTTTGCTTTTATTGCTTTTGCTGTTTTCTGCTGCCATCTGCTACTCTGCCTTGGAGCTAGCTGAGTATGGACTGAAATCTCTACACACTGTGAGCTAATAAACCTTTCCTTCTTTAAGTTTGGGTGTCGGGTATTTTGTCCCTGCAGTGACAGAAAAGTAATCAGCACATCCTCTAAGTCCTATAGAACAGGGAACTTTTCACCTATTGATGTGGACTGAATGTTTTTGTCCCCCCAGATTCATGTGTTGGAACCCTAATATCTAATGTCATTGCTATGATCTTTGGAGGTAGCTATAATTAAGTCATGAAGGTGGAACCATGAGGTAACTTAGGGTTACCTTAGTAGCATAGAACTTTGACATAACTGAGGACTACCTTAAGGGTAGACCTTTGGAAGATGACTAAGTTATGAGAGTAATGGCAGGAGAGAGCTACTTTCTCCCTTTCTTTGTCACACGAAGACACAGCAATAAGGCATCCATCTGCAAATCAGGAAAAGGCTCCTCACCAGGAATTGAATGTACTGGCACCTTGACCTTGGACTTCCTAGATTCCAGAACTATAGGATATAAACTTATGTTGTTAGGCCACAGCATCTATGACGTTTTTGTTATGGCAGCCCAGAGTAATATATACCCATCCCTTTCTTCGGTCTTTTCTGTCTGAGGAAAGACCTAATTGATTTTATGAGATTTTGAGGTTTGTCATGCCATATTTCCTGGTGTCAACACAGACATTCTCTTTTCTGGTTCCACCTCCCTTTTCACTTCCTATTTTCAGGCATGGCCAGTAGCTGTTTGTGCTTCCTCATCTCATGTAGAGGGCACAATCGGGCAGTATTTTTCTTATGCATCTCAGTTTCAGACTACAGCTGCATTCTCTAACAAGTTACTGCATTTTTGGAGTTACTTGTCTCTTCATGAGCTCCCATTTAATTTGTAACCTTTATACATATGCAGCATTGGGAATGGGAGAATAGGACTGTGTCATTTAACATGTTTCCATCTCAACACTTGATATGAGAATTCAAACAAAATACTGGCATTTCAAAACAAATTTATAACATCGAATTCTTGGAAGGGAATCTATTTATGAGATGTTCCCTTCAGGGAAATGAATTTCTCATCAAAGTACTCTCCTTGTCAGAACTTGGAGAGTGCCTGTTTTGCCATGGTGATTCTTCAGATTTACATAGTTATCAAATCAGGATAGATTTTCATAATAAGCCAAACTCAAGACACTCAAACAGGCCATGGGAAATTTTCACAAAGAAATCTCTTCTTTGGTATTTGAGAGCTCTTGTATGTGCTTTCAGTATTTCAGAGGAGAACATCTTCAATGACTGGCAAACAGCTCTTCATCATGGCAAATATACCCCTCATTCTAAGAAATACATTAACATCTCTCTCAGGGAAGTTTAAAATTACATTAAATGGGGCTGGGGATTTAGCTCAGTGGCTTAAGTGCCTGCCTAGCAAGCATGAGGTCGTGAGTTTGATCCCCAGTACCAAAAAAAATAAATAAATAAATAAAAAATTAAAATTACATTAAATGTCTCAAGTTATTAATTTAAGGAGACCAACATTTTTTGGATAAAGTTTTCAAATGTACCTCACATTGAGAAAAATCAAAAAAATTGCCCAGAACTTTAAAAATTGCAGATGTAGATGCTGCTTAAATCTGATTTACAGTAGAGGGTGCCCTGCAGTAGGCACTGCTGACAAGCACAGCAGACAGGGACCCTGGTGAGGGGGGGTCATGGAGACCTTGAACTGATGAGAAGCTGGGTCCCCTAAATCCATGCAAAAACTAAAGCATCACATAGGTTCATCCAGGAGAGCAAGCCCTCATACTCACGTGAAAGGCAGGCCATAGCTTGTTAATGACCTTTAGTGGTGAAATGCTAGATGTGAAAATGTTTCCTAAATAGAGAACTCAAATAGCCAATAGGTACCTGGGAGGACTAAAGTCTGACTTTGTCCCTCTCTGTCTTAGAATTTACCCAAGACTTTCCTGTTGTCTGACCCTTCCTTCCTCCACATCTTAATAGTGACAGTGCCTTCTACTTTTTGGCCATGCTGAATCCACAGATCATCTATATATACAAGATCATCTGTAGCCCTTGGATATACTGATTTGTTTTGAAGCTCTATCCTTTTATTCCAGAATGTCTTCCTCCTTGTTTTTGAGGAGTTTCCAAACCATGTTTTAACATTCGGTTTAGGTGCTGCAGAAAGACCCATTCCCATCAGGCTGAGCTAAGAGACCAGTTCCACATTTCCACATCTGCATTCATTCTATTCCTACATTTACCATTTTAAATGATACTTCTTGATCTTTCACTTCTTGATATCCAATGAAATATAACTTCTTTGAAAGTATTCTCTTTTTCATTCTTCATACCAGTATACTATGTGTTAGACAGCAGTTTCCCTTATATCTAACTGAAGCAGCTATCCTAAAACCTCTAGTCTCAGACATACTGACAGCAGTCACTATGTCCAAACACTGTGTATCCAGGTCACATAATTCTCAATCACTTTAAAGCTTTCCACCCAGCCAGTATATTTCAGTTTGTTAGTTACCCAGGTAATAGTTCCAGTTCCTGTTACTTTTGTTTCTTAGAATCGGCTGGTCACTGTGGTGCATAGCTTGTCACTATGATGCATAGCTTGTCACTATGATGCATATTGTAAGAATCAACCCCCAATTGACAAGCCATTCTGCCTCTGTACTTCCTGCTTGCTTATCCAGTATAAGCTGTAGAACACCAGAGATCAGGGTTGATATTTTGGGAATGATCCCACTCAGTACCCGTCCATGTAACTAAATCTGCCTCCAAATCCTGAGTGTTGTTTCAGGGTTATTTCAGTGCTTGCTGAAGTACTAACCAACACTGAAGGAGAGTTTGGAAAAATTTCAAAGAGAGTTTCCAAGAAACTAATCTCTTTCACAGTGACATGAAAGTCTGGAGACATTTGGAGGGCAGTAGATAAAGATTGTCTTCATCTATAAGTCTCATGTGCAAGAAGTTCTGAGATACCAGATCCTCAAATTTTAGAGGTAGAAATGAGGTAAGAGGTAGACCAAGTACAAGTAAACAACAGAAAGCATTAGATCAAGAGTTAAGAAACCAGACAGAGTAAGAATAACTATGTCAAAATATCAAAAACCAATAGATAGAGGTAAAGATCTCCAGGCATGCACAAATCAAAATTACATGACCTTGACCTATGTCCAACCTTATATGCAGTTTTGATCTCCCTGTGTTCTTTGGGCACCATTACATTTACTCTGAAAAACCTTATATGGCCAATATATCCCTCCTGATGAGTGGGCTAAGTCAGACACCTCACTGGACAATGACTCCTGTCACCTTCAGCTGTGGATACTTCTATAATCCCAGGACCTTAAGAGCCAGTCTTCATTACTTCTCTCTTGTTGCTGAGACAAAATACTGCCTCCTAAAGTTAAGGAAGGAAAGGTTTATTTAGCTCACAGTTTGTAGCAGTTTTAGTCCATAATCAGTTGGCTCCAAGGCAGGGTGGCACAGCAGTTCATGGCAGCAGAAAACAGCAAAAGCAGAGCAAAAAGGGGAAAGAACCTTCTTTCAGTCCCTTTTTCTTTTATCTTGCTGGGCCCTTATCTTGCTAGGATTAGGGCCCTGCCGATCCAATCAGTGGACTGATCCAGCAATCACTCACCCTCAATCCCAGATCCCTTATTTCCAGCATTGCACTGTGTATGAATTACTCACAAACCCTAGATTTAGCTACCTCCAAAAAAGCCTGCACCCCCATGACTGCATGAGGCTTTGGGGGGACCTCCAGATACAAACCATAGCAGAGACCTAAGATTTGCCTCCATGAGCTTTTGTCACCAGTCCATTCCCACTCTGCGGAGTGTACTTTTATTTCGTATTTTAAATAAATCATGCTTGTTACTCTTTCTGAGTGTCTTGGTCAATTCTTTGTTTGAGATACTGAGAACTTGAAAACAATTCCCCCAAGAGCCTCCACCCATAATAGAAACGCCTGATACCACACATCAGCTGCCACCCTTGACTGCTCATGTCCACTGAGGATTATTTGCTATAGCAATTCTCAGTAAGGTTGTTCCTAAGACAGGAGGGAGGCACTAAATCCACAGCCAAAGCCTATTGGTACACTATTTCACTACCATCAAGACCAGCATGCGTCAAAGATAAAGACACTAGCTGGGCAAGTCAGGGAGGCCTAGAAATGTCGTGTCCAGGTGAAGTGGATGATGAGACTCTGGGGCACTAGAGAATCTCTTCAGTCTTTCACAGAGACTGGTATGCTCTCTTTTCCTCCACCATCTCTGAGCTTCAGTTTCACTTAGTCTAAAACAGAACAAATCTAGGTGTCAAGTAGATGGTATCAGTATTCTCCTTCCAAGCTTGCCAAATCCTATTCAGCCAGCTCAGCTTCTGCACCTCAGTGGTACACACGCTTGTGAGGAGTAAAAGAAGAACCCAGAGGAGCCTGGACTGGCTCAAATGACTTACATGGGAGGAGAAGAGTGTGGGAGACAAAAAAGTGAGAGATTGTGATCAGGATGGATTTAGAGTTTAGAGAGGAAAGGTGTAGATTAGGGGATATAAAAATCATTTATATGAGATTTTGAGAGAGTGATAAAAAAAGATTTCAAGGATTTAAATTTTTTGTAGTTGTTGTGAATACAATCCTTTTTGGCATTTTGAGAGACTTATATGTACACCAAAATAGAACAGGTTTGAAGAGTATAAATTCCATGGGGTATATCCTCATTTTAAGAAGTCTTCTGCCTTTGCAAGGCTTCTATCTTTTCAGCTATCACAAAGCATGTGTTTTTCTTTTGCAGCTTCTTCAAGGAGTCTCCGTGTTTGGCATGGAAACTGGGGGAGGAAACAGTCAAGGTGCGCTACTGTGTATAGTGGAGAGAGACTGATGGTTTGGAGACAAGCTCCAGAGCCTGCCATCTTGTTCCCCACAACCTCCCCATGTTATGTGGATTCTCCCTGACTCCTGACTTCTGATCTTGGCTGTCCTGGGATGCTACCTTCTATTTTAAGGGAATTACTGCACAGTATACTTATGTGTGCAGTCATCTGAGCCTCACAACAATGCTGTGAGGAAAGCAGAACATGTATTATTTTCTATTTTACAGATGGAAGGATTGAGACTACAAAGAAGAGAATGAATATCTTAAGGTGAGTTTTAAAGTCAGGCATAGTGACACACACCTGTAATCCTGACACTCTGGA
Source organism: Hydrochoerus hydrochaeris (assembly GCA_004027455.1). NCBI lineage: Eukaryota > Metazoa > Chordata > Mammalia > Rodentia > Hydrochaeridae > Hydrochoerus > Hydrochoerus hydrochaeris. The sequence goes on from PVLA01004422.1 coordinate 16,075, forward strand.
GGTTGAGGCAGGAGGATTGCAAGTTTGAGCCCAGCCTGGGTAGCTTAATAACTTAGTGAGATCTTACCTCAAAATGAAACATAGAAAGAGCTAGGAACCTCAGTGCAGAGGTCTTGGGTTTACTCCTCATTACCACCAAAAAACAAAACAAACCCACTGAGACAGGGGTAGAATTGGAATTAGAATCTAGCTCTCCTTGTCCCCTGTGACACTTAATTTTTGCTTTGCAAACAAGTGCAAGATTGTTGAAGTTCATATGGAAGTTGGGTGCATTGAACAGGAAGCATAAATTAAAGAAGCTTGGATTTCCATTGTGCACTGACAGTAAAAGGGATGAGCTGACAGTCAACCAGCGTGTGACAGTGGGAAGGACCTACAGACCCACTGGCAGTGGACACAGCCAGCATCGAATCCTAAGAGAGATCTGTAGACTGGGGTAATGGGCCAAATCAAACCAAATGAGACCAGGAGGGTGCAGCGCAGTCTAACATTTTGATCTGCAAGGTAAGTACACAAGGATGGGATAGGGAGATATTTCTTGGGATTCTCTCTCCTCTCTCTCTCTCTCTCTCTCTCTCTCTCTCTCTCTCTCTCTCTCATAGTGAGGATTGAACCCAGGACTTTTGCACTGAGCTACACCCAGCATCTTCTTTGTTTTTTAATTTGAAACAGGCTCTCATTAAATCATTAAGTTGCCCAGCTTGGCCCAAACTTGCAATCCTCCCGTCTCAACCTCTTAGAGTGTCCTTTATCTTTTTATTCTATTTTAAAGGGATATTTATTGGTCATTCACCATGTCTGCACAATGCTTTGGGACTGAGTTTACAGCACTGAGAATAAAACAAATAAGGCCTTCTACCCCTAAGGAACTTAGATTCTAGTGAAGGAAACAGCTACTCAATTAATGGTTTCATAAAGCTTTGGTGTTGATAAAAATATAAAGCAGAGCTGAGCTGTAATTGTTGATTGTCAAGAAGTGGGATACTATTAAGTGGTGCTCAGAGATGGTCTCTCTGAGGAGAGATTTTTCACGTTGTTTTCTAAATAGTGCCAAGAAACCAAGATTGTAAGGATCATAGAGCAACCTTCCAGGGAAAGGGAGAGCATGTACAAAGTGTTTGAGCTAGGTGCGATTTCAGAATATTTGAGAAGTGGAAAAGAAGCCATCGTGCCTCAGGATAGTGGACCAGGAAAGATGCAGGCAATGATGTTAGGGGATGACAGAGTCCACAGATCATTTAGGCCTTTGAGGTGCAATAAAAGTGGCAGACCTCTAGGCATCCTCCCCAAAACTCTTCTCTTCCCTGGGTAAATTCATTAATCTGGACACCTAGTCAGGCACTAAGTGTCCTAGAGTGAGGCCCTGTGACTAATGTTATTGCCAGTGGAAGGTGGACAGGAGAGTTGTGTGCACTGAAAGGAAAATGCTTGTCTGTAACTTTCTCTGTTCCCTTCCCTGAGCTCAACCATTCAAATAAAGACAACATACAAGCTGGCAGGATGTTGGAGCAACAAGATGGGAAGAATGTCATTCTGGAATATTTCACAGGGAACTGTCCTGTCCAAATGGACTGTTATACGAAAGAGAAATCAATTCTCTTCTTATTTAAGCCACTGTATTTTGAGGTCTTTATCACAGTGCTATAGTCTTCGCTGTAATTAAATCAGTTGGGAATTTGTACGTGGGGAAGATGGAAACTGTTAGAAAATTCAGACAGATGAGGGATGTGGCCTATGTTTTTAAAAGAGCATTCTGGTTTCTGCATGGAGAACAGATTCCAGGAAAGCAGGGGTGAGAAGAAGGTAAACAGAAGTCATTGCAAATTTTACGTGATAGGCAACAGAGTAAAAGAGTAGCAGAAGAGGAGGAAAGATAAGGTGGGCTATGGATATATTTTGGAGTAGAACAAGTAGGCTTATTGATCAGTTAGACTTTGGAGAAGGTGTAAGGAAAGAAACGCCATGATTCTTAGGTCTCTGCCTTGGATAAGTGATGAAACTGTGGAATTTTCCGAGGAGGAGGAAGAGGGGGAGATTGAGGTGAGAGTGGGATGGGATGGTTTGACGGCCCTCCCCCACCAAAAAAAAAACCCAAAATGAAAAAAGCTGGACACGAATTGGTGAAAACAATAAAAAAGTATTAGTCTATAAAATATAGAACCAGCTACAGTGATGGGTTGTTCCAACTGCTTAAATATGTCATTAGTATCTTCTCACTCTCCTCTTGCCATTCATATTTAAGTTGCATTTCCCAATGGCTGAGTGTTTCTTTGCTCACATTCAACAGAAAAGAGAGAGAAGCCATTCCTCTAAGTATGCAAGGCCCCCCTTTGAGCCAGAATTTCCTAACTAAGTCTCCTATATTCTGCTTGGCTTAGTGAATAAGGAATAGGCTTAGGATTTTTATCCTCTAAGCCATGACAGACACATGACAGAAGGTGACATCAGGGTGAAATTAGGTTGTCCTGGCCAGGACAGGAGGAAGGATTGGTGAAGGGTTTATGTGTTTCAACTCTTTCCTTCCTTCATGTGAGCTTGGAAGGGGATATAAACACAACACTGGCAGAGAGAGCAGGGCCAGAACCTCACACAGAGAGATTTCGTGTCTGTCAAAAGAAAGAAATTAAACACTCAAAAAACCAAACTAAAAGTCTCTCTGGCACCAAGGAGGAAGCCTGTTCCTAATATCAAAGGGACCTATGGCAAGAGTGTTTGCCTGAGGGCTGGAGACCTGGCTCATGGGAAGAGTACTTACCTGGCATGCGAAAGGCCTTGGGTTAATCCTGGGTTAATCCTCAGCATCCGAAAGAAAATCATCAGGGTGAGGTCCTGTGAATGTCAGCGCTTTGTTTCAGTAACCTAGGTGCATTTTCTGATGGGTCCTAAAAGCCTTCCAGGGGAGCCAGGGCAGAAGACAGCAAAATGAAACTTGCTGGTCGGGGTTTCCACACTATAGAGACCTAGTCTTTTGGTCTGCTAAAGGTTGATCTCAAAGGATTCTAAAACTGTTCCCTTTCATAAGTGAGGTCTGTGACATTTTGAGAAATCAGGTCCCGAGTATGAAAACCAAATTGGGACAGTGCCATTGAGGGTAAAAGGGACCTTGGTCTAGAATGAGGGAGGTAAGAAGAGAGAATTGGCAGGAATGAGGTTGTGCTATCAAAAGCCTCCCTGCTCTCCAGGGTGACAGGCTCTCTGGGTGGGAAGTTTCTTAATGGCCATCCTGTGAATAAGAAATGTGTTCAAAAGGTGTTTACAGTTGGAGCCATGGAAAGTATCTCTTAGAAGTTCTGAACTTTTACCATAACCCCAGAGCATCCCAATAATTCTAAGGTTGATATGATTTGAGGCCATTTATTTTTTCCTAAGAGGAAAGGAACAGAATATATTATCAGTCATTGGCATTTCTGCTGAGAACCTGAAAACTCAGAGGGCATGAGCTCCCTTAGTTTGTACCAAATGCACAGAGTCTGAAGTCCCTGCTTGCTCCAGGGTGTACCCTGAGGCCATCAGTGACTGCTGAGAATGGAGGCAGCTAAAGAGACCAGGCAAAGCTACGGAGCCTTGTGCTTGGGGTGGGGAGTGCTCCTCCAGTCGTCCTGTTTTCCTTCAGGAAGAGTTTAGTGTTGAAATCTGGCATGGTGGTGTGGTGGTGGCGCATGACTAATGGCAGTGCTCTGGGGGGCTGACATGGGAGAACTGAAATTTTGAGTCAGCCTGGGTCACTTAGTGACTTAGTGAGACCCCATCACAAACCAACAAACAATTAGTTATAGAGATATAGCTAAATATGAAGGTCCTGGTCTATATTCAATCCAGGAAAACACAGACACACACACACACACACACACACAGAGTTTAAGAGTATTAAATGCTAAAAATCAGAGGTGAATTTGAGTTTAGTCTCTTTCCTCCATGTCAAGATTCAATTGCTATTCTCCCATCTCTCTTCTATCTCCCTCTGAATACCATCTACCTTACCATTTAAAAATTAAATTTAAATTAAAATCAGAGCTAACAGCGAAGGTAAAACAAAAAGACAGGAAGTTTAAAAAATGATTTTAAGTTATTCCAGCTCAGAAATAATTCAGAAATAATTCAGACTTATGGAGAGTAGGCTGCTTGTGAAATCAAAGGGAGACAGACTCATTAGTGGGAAGTCGGGGAGGGACAGATCGGGGAGCTCAGGCTTTTTGAAGGAGGTGATGGTGAGATAGACTGGAGAGTAAGGGATGGTAAGAGAGTGATAGAAAAGAGAAAGAGGTTGGGAGGCTGATAAATGGAAAGAGAGAAAGAGAGACAGACAGAGAGACACAGACACAGACACAGAGAGAGACACAGAGAGAGAAAGATGGAGAGAAACCGAGACTGTATGTTAGGAAAATGTATCTTGTTGAAATGTAATCTCTGACTTGTATGCAGAATGGAAGCTGGGGTTCTGAGTTTCTGCCAGCCTCGCAGGTGATGTTGACACTGCCCAATTTTAAATGATCCAAAGAAGCAAGGGAAGGGAGCCAGTCCTCACATTGTCCTCCAGTTTAGGGAACCACCTTCGGAACACTCATGGATCTGTTTGCATTCTGGCCTCAGAGTAATTCTTCCACTTTCCCTAGCCCTCTTGTCTATGTTCTTTTTAAGTTGCCAAAGAAAGAGGAAAAGGGTGTGTATAAGGAAGAATTTTTATAAGTGGATTGCGTAGGAAAAAACTAGTATGAAAAAAACCTAAAAAGTCAAAGCTAAATGAGTATTTGGGATCAATTTGTAAGCCATAAACATGAAGAAATACTTGATTTTTTTCTAAAATTGAACATCTTCCATGGACAAATTCTTAGGAAGACAGCAAAAAGACCTGTGTCTCATCTTGAATCTACTAAGTTCTGTCTGCTTAAAAGATAAATTCATATGGATTACTCTCAGTTACAAGTTACACATACTCATGTGATCAAATAATTTAGTTAACATGTGAATGTTCAAATTCTCTCAGGCTGGGCTGAGGATTTAGCTCAGTGGCATAAGCACCTGCCTGCCTGGCATGTGTGAAGTCATGAATTTGATCCCTAGTACCTGCCCCCTAATTCTCTCAGGCTATAACCTCCTTGAGGGTAGCAATCATGTCTTTTTCACTTTTGATTTTCTTAATACTAAGCACATACTAGGAACTCAAAGATTTGTTAGGAGAAAGTGGACATCTTTGGCATTAAAAAGTGGACTATCTTATTGTGTTCATATACAAGTGATAAGACGAACCTAGTGTGTAAAGGCTCATGGTTCTACACTCCTTATTCAGAGAACGAAACAGGCTCATGTGTTAAAGGTCTTGTCCTCAGCCTGGGTTACTATTGGAAGGTAGTAGAACCTGTACAAGAGGGGTTAGTGAACATTAGCTTAGGGACCGCCCATGAAGGAGCTACGAGGGCCCAGTCCCTCCTCTTCTTCCTTTCTTGCTTCTTGGGTACCAGAAAGTGAACAGGGTTTTCCTACCATGAAATATACCGGGCCACCACAGGCCCAAAGCAAGACCATGTGACTGAGACTTCTAAAACCATGTGCCAAAAGAAACCTTCCTTCTCTTAAGTTGTTCGTCTCAGGTGTTTTGTCACAGTGATAGAAGGTTGACTGTCATGATTTATATCTAAAAATGGCCCTCAAAGCATCATGTGTTCAGAAGGTGAATGAATCATGGGGGTGTCATAGCTGACTTGCTGGGGCCTGGTTAGAAGAAGCAGGTCACTAGAGGTGTGACCTAGAAAAGTCTACTCCTTCCCTAGCTCCTCCCTTCTCTCTCTGCTTCCTGGCTGCCATGACATGAGCAGCTTTTCTCTGTCAGATCTTTCTGCCATGCTATTCCTGCCTCCCAGCCAGCAGCTGTGGACTGACAATGTGAGCCAAAATGAGCCTCGAGTCATGGGTGTTGGGTATTGTGTCCCAGTGACAAGGAAAGCAAATAAGATGTGACAAAACACACAAAGGGACACAGAAAAGAATCTAAAGGAACAAATCTGTCGGGGTTCTGCAAACAAAGGGAAAATAAAGGGTCGCGCACACTAAGGGTCAGCAAAATGGCTGCCGCCCAGCCAGCCTAAGCAAGTAGCTTTTATTGAGATAAAGAACAAAGGAACTCAAATTGCACATGCTTAGATTATATAACTTGTTTGCTTCTTGTCCTTACAGAAGATTTTACCTTGGGGTGGGGGCAATGCTTCAAGGCCTGCACTTTTTCCCATAACATTGTTGACCGGATGTGTCCTGGACAAAATGGAGTCAATGTGGCCTCTCTACACAAAACTTGTCCCCAGTTTATTACATCATATCCCTTTGTCCTTTAACCATATTTCTCAACACCTGTCCACTCTTCATCAAATGTAAAAATACCCAAGTTTACCTGCTTCTTTAAATCTTTATTCCTATGAGTTTGCATGTTCATAAAACTTAATGTATACTTTTCTTTTGTTAATCCTTGTTTCGTTATAGGGAAGGAGAGATGTCCTTTCATCCTTTAAATCCCAGTTCTTCCTTTTCTGCAAAGCCACTGCAGGTCCTCCAGGCTGAGTCCATTCTGCTCACCTTGGAGCCTCTGGGAAGTTTTAATGCTGAGACTAGGGTAAACTGCATTTTTTGCATCAAAGATCGCCATACATGATTTGACACCTCAAGTGACACATAGTCAGACTATTTGAGAATCAAGGAAAAATGACTTTTGTGATTATAGTACTTACAGTGTTCTACTGAAATTGTGTTTGTATCTGCCTGGGCAGTGAGCTGGCCAGCTCCTCGAGGACCACGCAGGGGCCTCCTCTGTCTCCTCAGCTCTAGCTCAGTGACTATTAACTCCTTCCTCACTTGCTAGATTAAGCTGCACAAATCTCTCCCCCTGCATATGGCAAATATATTCCCAAAGAGGAAGTATATAAGCCAGATATATACACCTACATTTTTTTCTTCCTCTCTTTCCTCTTCTTCTTCCCATTTTGCTTTATCGAACCCCTCTAAGGATGCTTGTTCAAGGAATACATAATCGATAACCAATGAAAACTGTTACTAATCATATGGGGTTTCCATTTTGACAGAATTTGAAGACTTCACTGTACAAAGATGAAATAGGAAGGGTAAAGGGAGAGGAGTCTTTAAATTAGAGGGGAGAAGATGGCTAGCAGAGAGGTTTCTTGGAGTCACTGAAAGCATATAGGCACTGCCTGGTACAAAATTGAGTCATTTCCAAAGTGCATCCCAAGGCAGTCACTTTGAAGCATAGTTTGGCAGTTTCTTACAAGACCAAACATACTCTTACCATACGATCTAGCAATCGTATTGCTCTGTATTTACCCACATGAGCTGAGAACATCCACAGAAAAATCTGCTCCTGTGTGTGTGTATAGCAGCTTTATCCATAATTGCCAAAATTTGGAAGCACCCAGGATGCCTGTCAGCAGGTGAATGGGTAAATAAACTGTAGTACATTTACACAGTGGAATATTATTCAGTGCTAAAAGTAAGTGAGTTATCAAGCCATGAAAAAAATATGGAGGCAATTTAAATGCATGTAAGTGAAAGCATTCAATCTGAAAGGCTGTAGGTAGTAAGACTCCGACTATAGTATACATTCCAGAAAAGACCAAACATGGAGACAATAAATATATTAGTGGTTGCCAGGGGCTAGAGGAGAAAAGAGGATGAATAGGCAGAATACAGTGAGGTTTCAGAGCAGTGAAGATATAATGGTGGACACGTGTCACAGATTTATTCAAACCTATAGAATGCGCAGCAGCAAGAGTAAACCCTGATGTAGACAATGGACTTTAGTGGTAAATATGCACTGGCATAGGTTGGTTGTAACACATGTACAGTACCACTCTAACAGGACATTGGCAGGGAGTGGGGGAGGTTTCATGCACATGGGTGAAGGAGTATATGGGAATTCTTTGCACTTTCTGCTCCCATTTTATGTCAATTTAAAAACTAATATAAAAAACCAGTCTACTAAACATACAAACACCACAGAATAGGGAAAATATTTGTCAAGGAGCATCTGAGGTTCTTGGAGGAAAAATAGCCTTCATGCTCCACGGCTCAGAGGATGCCCTGAGCCCCAAGCTGGGAGTTGGAGGTATTTGTTGTGCCTCATGGTCCCTGGCACACATTACTGGTTCATCTCCTCTGCCCAAATGCAAACCCACTGAGGGCAGGGACTGTATCTGATACAGTGCTGCATTCACTTTCCTTGGCATCTGACAGGTGCTTAACGCATATGTACTCAATCAGTGAATCAAAGCATGTGGACAACTGCTTAGCTGCACTGAAGCTTGCTTGGCTTCAGCGAGGCACTGTATTCCCCCAGTGCAGTCCTCCAGGAGCACTGAAGCATCTGTAGTACCTGGTGTCATGCTGCAGGTCACACTGTCCCTGGAGAGGATGGGAAATGACTCCTATGGAGGTGAGCTCTGGGTGAGTGTCCACCTGCAAAGGAGATCTTCTTTCACAGTAACTAGAGAGAGTTAAATGCCACATCTGTATGTTCCTGACTGATAGAGATCTTTCCAAATGAGGAAAATATTGTCAGTCAATTACCAATTTGACTGGCTTAAGTGACATCTATGAGATTAGTAAAACATACCTCTGGGTGTGTCTGGCTGTCCTCATGTCTGGCCCCTGACCCCTCCCTCTCTGAATCTGCCTTCACTCTCTGATTCACAGCTTCCATGAGGTGGGCAGCTTCCCTCCACCGTACCCTTTCTGGCATGCTATTTCTGCTTTACAGCCAGCCAACCATGGACTGAAACCTCTGAAATCGTGAGACATATAATTTTTTCTCCTTTCCGTATGTGCAGTACTTTGTCCTAATAAATGGAAAGGTGATACACAAAAACCAACAAGGATTTGGACTAACCTTGTTTCAAGACCAATTCTTTCACTTTCTGACTGTGTGAAGGGTGACTCCAACTTCCGTGAGCTTATTTCTTTGTGAACAAAATGAAAAACAAAACAAAAACAAACAAAAAAATTTTAAAAATTGAGATGAATGATCTTACTGCTCTCTTTGCCTTTGGGACTTAATAAAAGCCCACAGCAAAGGAAATACTTTTAGTCTTTATAGTCTGTATCTTCTCGGAAGCAAGTTACCAGCTACCCTTGCTATTCTTCCATTTGTCACCTTATTTAAAATACTGTCACTGATAATAGTTTTTATTTCATGATGGTGCTGGTATCCTCTGTGCCCTGCTCTGACCCCTCCTCACAGCCTGCCTCCTCTGTGCCCTTTTGCCTCTGAAATTTGGCCAATGGAAGGTACTGGCAGAGCTCAGAGGCTGGAGAAAGGAGATTAGAGCGTGTGTCCCCCACCCATGCCCTGTTGCATTGGCTCCCTGGGGCTCAAACAGCAGAAACTTGTTCTAATGTGCAGTTCTGGAGACTAGAAGTCCAAAATCAGGGCATCCACAGGGCTGGCTCTAGCTGCAGGATTTTAGGGAGTATTCTCCCATCCCTCTCTTCTAGCCTCTGGTGACTACTGGGAATCTTTGGTGTGCTGGGCACAGTGGGCGCTCCAATCTTTGCTTTCATTTCTATATGGTCTTTTAGCCTGTGTTTCTATGTCTCAAATCTCTTCTTTTTTCTATTATAAGAACTCCAGTCATTGGTGTCCATCCTCAAAGGTTAGCGATTGGGCATATTTTTGGAGGGCCACATACCTACTTACCACCTGTACCTACCCTGATTAAAGCAAGCCTACATGGAGGGCAGAGAGTTCCTCCACAGCTGGGATTCTCATGGATAACATCTCTTTCTTTGTCTCTAAAAGTGGTAAAGTCCCCCTCTTATTGGCTTAGGCACCCCTCTGAAGCCCTAAGAGGCTTTATTCAAAGGAAACGAGTTATTGAATGTCTTTCTAGTTACACACACACGCACACACACACACACACTCACACTCACTCACTCACATTCACACAAGGCATGGGAATAAAATTTGTATTCCTGGAAGATAACTGCACGAAGTGGAAGTGAGCCTGGATGCAGAGTTCCCAGCATACCAGCCTGGCTGGGTGTGGTAGGAGATTCTGGGAGCCTATTTAAAAATGGCTCCCTCATCACTAGAAGTGAGAAATCTGGAGTATTTCTCCCTGATCCCCCACTCGCCTTTGGTTGAAGGCTTCTTGTGGGGCAACAACTGCACACTACTTCTTGCTTGCCCTGCGCTGCACTGAAAACAAGTCCTCAGGCGGTCCTGGCTGTCCCCATGGTGAATATTAAGGAGATACAAGCAAGACACTGACTGTCTCTGCTGAAGACATTGATGCCATTAGAGAAGAAGACAAGCTAGACACACACATGTACCAGCAATATGGCAGATGAAGCTGGACTGTGTTACATACATGAGTCTGCCTGTCTTCTCTGCCCTTGCCATGGCTGACTTGGGGTTCTGCGCATGACTTCTGTTGTCCAATGGAAGGTTAAAAGATGTCATAGGAGCAGAAGTTTGACCTGGATTGCCTACGTTTTCATCTTCTGTATTTTTACCTAGAGTTCCATAATGGGAATCAGTCCTACAGAAATACACAAGATACACAAATAAATTCTGCAAAATATAGTCATTGCAGAATTAATTGTAAAGGCAAAAATTTGGAAAAAAAACATAACAGGAGGAAGGGCAATAAGTTATGGGACATTCTTACTATGGAATTTTATGTTGTATGTCTTCACAGGAAAACATGTGAATGATACCTAAACTTCTGCAAAAAATAAATCGCAGAACTATATATAATCTCATTTTTGTAATGACAAAAATCATAATTATGCATATTCAAAGACATACGTATATTTGCATTTTTCTTACATATTTAAAGAAAAAACTGAATTTAAAAAAGTATCTCTGGCCACTGCAGTTGGGAGAAGTAGAGAAAAGGAAAGCCCTGCCGACAGTTTTTAAAATGTCATAAGTGAAATGTGAAAGAGGGAACATTTAATGAAAAAAAAGACAAAGAAAAACTGAAAGCTTTTTTAAAAAATGAAAGCTTTGCTTTTTTTTTCACACCAGCTCCCATCCCACTAATAACTATTTCCTATAATTCATTCCAGAAGCTCTTTTAATGCATGCATTCACATCATGTATGTATGTATTCATCTGTTCTTATTCATTATAGTGCAACTTGTTCTTTTGACTCTTGAAGAATACAGAGTGACCTGATTCTTCTTGCAGAGGCTTCCTTAGCCCATCACGAGAGCTTAGTGTTGCAGAATTTAGTAAACTTCTTCCCTACTGCTGAATACTGGGTGTTTCCAGTGTTTCACTTTAGCAAAACAGTATAGCAATGGCATCCTTGTGTATATTGATTTAGCTAAACATGTGCGACCTTGTGCACTGGGTAAATTTCTGACAGAAGGATTACCAGTGGAAGGAGATGTACGTCTTTAATTCTGACACGTATTGTCAAATTCTCCGGAAAGAATGCACCAGTATGTTCCCACCAATGATTTATGAGAGCATTTATTTTCCCCTGGGGCTTGAAGCACTAGGTGTAATTATGCATCTATATCTGCCAATCAGAGAGGTCAAAATTATCTCTTTATTCTTGGTTTTGATTGTTTGCACTTATTTCTTTATAAGCGAGGTTGTATATCTGATTATTTTCTGATTAGTTGTGCTGTCTTTTTTACAAACATTACTATCCTTTGACTCTTTCTTCCTGACTTGGTCATCTTTTTTATACTGACTTGTAAAAATATCTTTGATAATTAAGAAGCTTAACTTTTTATCATGTGTTTTGCATACAGATTTTTTCAATTTGTTATTACTCTTTTGACTTTGTTTATGGTACTTCCTTTCCCCACACACCATTCTGAAATATTCGTGTAGACATATATATCAATTTTGTTCTTTATGGCTTCTATGTGTTCTTATTTAAAGCATTCCTCCTGGTTTCAGATTTTTCTAGCGATTTTATAGTTTTTATGCATAAATCATTGATCCAGCAGGCACTGATTTTATGGAGAGATGTTTATTTTTAACTTTGTATTCACTTTTATTGTTTGAGTTTTTCAAAATGAACATTTGTTTGCCTCTGTAATTTAAAAATTTCGGTAAGTGAAAAAAAAAAAAAAAACAAGTTGTAATAACCCACAGGACAAAGCCTGGAGAGAGAAAGAACAGGTAAGGGTTATTTTAATAGTCTTGATCAGAGGTGTTCATTCAATATGTTGACCATCTATTATCTGTCAGGCCTGGTGCTAGATTCCCAAGACATAATAAGAGCCTGGATTGAAGAGCTGACAGTGGTAATAAGGAGGAGGGGAAGGATTGATGGAAGTGTTTTAGCCTGTGGAACCATCACTATGGCAACGGGAGCCTGAATCATCTCTATGGAGACATAGTGCTTGAAATTATGACTAGAGGGATAGTGTGACACTGTTGGTGAGGATTCTGAAGAAGGTAAACAGGCATGTGACAGATGCTTCAAAATTGCACTGTTACTTCCTAAACCGAGGCAATTACCTCTCTTTCCCCCAATGTTCTGTTTTATAGAGAAGATGGAGATGAAATAATTCAATGGCAACACAGATTCAGACAAGTACAAGCTTTCTGGGGTCATTGCTACTCATGACTGCACCTGCTAGGTAAAAGCCTTGTGCTCAAGGAAGTTACCAGCCAATACAGCACACTTTACATACTAAGTGTTCCTGGGTCCTGGACTTCTGAATCCTGTGCTGCTTCAATATTGGCAGAGACTTTTCTCCTCACAGCAGCCCATAAACACTTCTGTCCAACGTTTAAGGCTAAAGAGAAACTTGCATGTGTTTAGGGACGGGGCTTGTTTTAGTGGGGAATTTGATTATTTGATTATCTATATAGCAGATCACTGCTCATGAGCACAGGAGGATTATATTTATTGACATGCCTAATGATAATACTTTTGCTCCTCTACCTCACCCTTTCACTGGGAACTTCCAGCCTGTCCTTCAGGGTCACTGAGGCCTTGGGCAGTCCTAGGGCAGAAAAAGTTCTAAGTCCCAGGCTCTAATTTCAGGCTGGGACATCCTCATTCTTCTGCCACCACCCCACTCTGGACCTTGCTCTTTCCTCCTCTGTGCTTATTGCTCCTGCTGCCCATGTCCAGCAGTGTCCAGCTGTCACATCAGTGTAAATAAAGTCACTGCTTTCTTCATCAGTACGGCTCAAACCAGCTTGTCATCTTGGGCATAAATTCTATTAAAGTTCAGGACTAACCAAAGCAAAACTTCCATCTAGTACCAGATGAGACTGCTCTTAAGAACAAGTCCTAGACTTGACCTCCTCCATATGACAGAGCAGTCTGCCTCCATTCTAGAATGTGCTCCAAAAGTCTGTCTTCCTTTTCATAAAGTGATCCTATCAAGTAGATTTGTAATTTTAATCATTGCCAAATTCCCAAAACTTGCCTCCTTAATTCCAGCCTCACCTTCAGTGACTCCTGGTCACAGGGGTCTTCTGTCCTGGTGGGCGCTGGGGAAATCCTACACAGTGGGTCACCTGCTAGGGTTACGGGAAAAATGAGGAAGCAAGCAGGGTTGCAAATTGGAACTATCTAGGAAAACCGAAACATGCTGATACCTGGCTCCATTCCCCAGATACTTGGCTTTAATATGTCTGGGGTGTGGCCTAGGAAAAGGGTTTTTAAATTTTTTTTCCCTAATGTCAATGTTGAGGACCAATGCTCCTATCAGAGCTGAAGTCGGGCAAATTAAATAGAAATAATTCCCCATTAGAGAAAGCAAAGTCTAATAATATCCTTTGATCATACCAATCTCCAGAAATAGAGGGTGGACATTGTTCTTGTCTCTGTAGCCCTCCCCCACCATTGGATTCTCCATAGCAACCAGATGGAATTGATTTCATTGTCCTGGCCTGGCTGATTCCTAGGTCACTACTAAGTGATACGGAAATTGTTGTAAGAGACTATGTATTGAAATAATTCATGCTGGCATATTAAGTGCTTGGTAAATGTTAATCTACATTAGTTGTGTGGTCAGAAGCTGTCTGTGCTGGGAATTAGGACACGTAGAGACAGGTCCCTCCTCCACTGGCTCACAGCAGAAAAGGCTGAGGCTCCTGGTATTGGCATTCTGCAGACACTTGCCATTTGGATGCTTATAGGCAATCTAATAGGCATTGTGGGTGCCAAGCTTCCCAGCAGCTCCTCATCTCTAGCAAAGACACTGCCCATGTGGTATTGGGCAGGCATCTTGCAAGTTAGAATGACTACTATGGAAGCAGCCAAACTGCATGAACCTAGTCTATATTTTTTTCATAAACAAAGCTAAGGTCACAAGCTCCCAACAGATCATAAGGATACAGAAGCAGCAAAGTACTTATTTACTTGTGTGTTTTGAAGTCCCAAATCCTACTAGGAAATGTAAATGTAAAACCAAGTGGGTTAGCTCCTTGTGGAGGAAGCCTGGGTGAGAGCAGTCTTATCTTCCTGAACTTTTCAATGGAGTCTTTCAGATACCATTTTCTAGGTTTAGATGGCACACCTTTCTAATTGGAGAAAAGCAGTAAACCTAGGCCTCAGACATTCGTGCGTTGAGAGAGAGATAGAGAGACGGAGAGAAAGTGAAACAGAGAGAGAGACAGGGAGACAGAGAGGGAGACAGACAGAAAAACCAGTGCAGTTTGTAGAGGGGTCTCTCAAAATGCAGATAAAGAGCATGTGTGAGGTTCACTCTCACAGGGCACAGGAACAAGGGCATTGCAGAGACAGCAAATAGAACGAGGATAGCTGGAAAAATGGCACCACTTATAGAGGTTGAAGGGCAGCAAGGAGTTTTCACATCATCTCAACATGTCTCAGATGAAATCTTTGGGAAGGAGTGAGCTAGGGCATGGGTATCATCCTGAGAAGCAGAACATGGTAGCAAGTGCACAGCTTGGGAGCAAGGCTGCTGGGCTCAGGTCCAGCTCTGCCAGGTACAGGGCTGGCCGTGTACCGGTGGGAACCTCAGATTGTTCCCCTTTTGACTAAGAGTGATAGTAACAGTACCTACTCCACAGGGTTGTGATGAGGATTCAATAAAGAAGTAAAACCAGACCGTGGGCCCTCTACACCTGTGGGTTCTCTGTGAGACAACCAATTACAGATTAAAAACATATGTTTTTAAGATAAGTCTGCACTGAACTTAAAAAAATCCTTTTATCTTTATCCTCTAAACAATACAGTGCAACAATTATTTCCATAGTAGCTACATTGCATTGGGCATTGTAACTAACCCAGGAATGCCTGAAGCTTATGGGTAGGTTGTACGTGAAAACGCAGCATCTTATAAATGAGACTTGAACATCTGTGGGGTCCTAAAGCCGAGTCTCTGTGGATACCCAGGGACACCTGTATTCCCATACCCTGCTTGGCAGATACTATATGCATTAAGCGCTCCCTGGAGTTAACTTGTATTGCCCAAAATAAATAGGAATATGGATTCTGGTGTCCAGAAGGACCTGAGTTCCAGCCTTCATTCTGTCATTTATTGTGCAACCTGCAACAGAGCCTCAGTTTCCCCTAGGCAGCAAGCAAGCAGTGAAGACTCAGTGCGTGCCTCCCAGCGGACACTCAGCTCCCAAACTGTTCCCAAATGTGACAACTTGTCAGCTTCTGCCCATAGGTGACAACCTGTCTGTAACTCTGAAAGGACATTGAGTGCATCGCTGTTGTTCTGGAAAGCTCTGAAAATCTCATCTTTGGTTGACCAGGCGTGTGAGGCCACAGGCCAGGGCTTCCCAAGGCTCACCTGACAGGGCAGCTTCTCTCCAGGTAGCCTTGGCAGCCGGCTGAAAGGTGAGCGCGCATCGCCCCCTGGTGGCCACCGGGTAGACACGCACCCTGGAGGTCTCTCCAGGGAGGGTGGGCTGCCCAGGGGGAGACTGCTCTACCCAAAGCAAATTAAGGGCTCCGTCTCCACCTTCCCCTGGCCTCTCCGGGAGAGCCCACGGAGTCCTTTCTGAGGGACAAGGACCCCTGCGTCCGCTATGGAAAGTGGCTTCTGCCCCATTCCTCCTCACACCCCCCAAACCCCCAGTATTGGAAATTGAACCCAGGGCTTCCGCTCAGAGCTCCATCCCCAGCCCCCCCCCCACCTTTTTTTGAGGGGAGACAGGATCTCACTGTCACTACATTTCTCAGACTGGGCTAAGACTTGTGATCTTCCTGCCTGAGCCTCCCAGAATGCTGGGATTACAGGTATGCACCATCACGCCTGGCAGCAGGTAGGTTCTTGAAAACTCAGGATGCACCGGGGAAGTTGTCTGAGTGACAGCCCACACGTCAGCACAAACCTCTGGAGCTAGGACGGAAACCAGCAGGGGTCTTCCAGGGTGAAAGGTGACTGATCACCAGAGATTTAAAACTTCAAAGTATCACGTTTCTATTTTTATTTTTATTTATTGATTTATGGATTGGCCTCCTATTAGGACTCTCCCTAAAGCTAGAACTGAGCCCAGCCTGGGATAGGGGATCCATTTTCTCCTTGCAGGATTTTTTTGGATTGTTCTAGAGCACCCTTGGCTAGGTACATTTTCACGAGCTGAACACAAAACTCCTAGACAAGCAACTGCTCCAAGTGCATGAAGAAGACTAAAAACTAAACTGAGTTGCAAACCCCAAATCTGAACTTGGGTCTTTAAATAAATACATATAAATAAAAAAGATCAAAGACCTAGGATTCAGAATTTAAAAGCCCTTTCATTAGCTTTTCTGATGCTCTGCTGCTTGGATAAAGTCCCTGACACCTGAAACTTAGAGGAGGAGAGGTTTCCTTGGGCTCATGGTTTCAGAGGGTTCAGTCCACAGTCTGCTGGTAGCTACAAAGTGGTGGAATAAAGCTGCTCAGTTAATGGCAGCCAGGAAGCAGAGCCCAGGTCACAGCCAGCCCGGGGTTACATCCTCCAAAGGCATCCCTCCAGTGGCCTTTCCTGCACCACCAGAGCCTCTTAAATTTTTCTTGGAATAAAGTAAAACCAAATTAGGCCAGAGGTAGGGTGATAAAGTGGTGGAGAAGTTCTCTGATGTATCAGGAAAATACAGCATATCTTAGGTCCTACAGTGAGCAAGGAATTATGATGGTGATACTCAGAAGGACAAGGTCCACTTTCAGAAGCCCATCTTTTTCTTTTTTTTTTTTAATTTAAAGAGGAAAAAAAAACAGAAAAAAAGGAAACAATAATACAAAATTCCAAAAAAATGAAATAAAATAAAATAAACACTAAGGTATCACTAGTTGACAAATTACATACTGTCATCTTAGAAATAGTTGTTCAAGTTACAGAATTAAAGCACACAAAGTGAACATTAAAACTATGAGACTACAAACAGTTCTGATCAACGATCCAACAAAAACTTAGTAATATGGTTATCAATCCTACACACTAAAACATACATGCAGTTATATCATTTAGAGCACTTTCTTTTCCTCTCTTTTTTACAATAGCAATTACACATTTTGGGTTTTATTACTCCTACATTTCTTATTACTTTTTACACTAGATACACAATGTGATATTTATAAATATGATTCTTACTTATTTCACTTATGATAATAGGCTCAAGTTGCCTCCATTTCAATATGAAGACCTCAAGATCATCCTTTTTTATAGCTGAGTAATATTCCATTGTATAAAAATACCACATCTTTTTCATGCACTCTGCAGTTGATGGGCATTTTGGTTGTTCCCAAGATTTAGCTATTACAAATTGTGCTGCTATGAACATGGGGGCACATATATTACTGTGACATGACCTTTTCAGGTTTTCTGGGAAAATACCCAGGAGGGGAATAGCTGGATTGAATGGAAATTCCAATCCTAGTCTTCTGAGAAATCTCTATACTGATTTCTATAATGGCTGCACCAGTCTACATTCCCACCAACAGTGGAGCAGTGTTCCTTTTTCCCACGCAGCCTCGCCAACATTTGTTATCAGTTGTTTTCTTGAAGGCAGCTATTCTTTCCAGAGTGAGATGAAATCTCAATGCTGTTTTAATTTGCATTTCTTGAATGACCAGTGATGGTGAACATTTCTTCATGTATTTATTTGCCATTTGTATATCTTCCTCTGAGAACTGTATGTTCATCTCAGATGCCCATTTTTGGAGATAGTCTTTGAATTTGGGGGGCTTGATGTTTTTCAATTCTTTGTATGTTCTGGATATAAGTCCTTGGTCTGAGGGGTTGCTGGCTAAAATTCTTTCCCATTCTATGGGTTTTCTTTTCACTCTGTTGGTGATTTCTTTTGAACTGCAAAAACTTTTCAATAATATGAGATCTCAGTTGTTGATTCTTTGAAGTGTTTCCCATGAAGTTTGCATTTTGTTCATGAATTCTCTGCCTACCCCTATGTCTCCAAGACTTCTACCTACCTTGTCTTCCAGTAGATTCAGTGTTTCTGTTTTAATATTTAGGCCTTTGATCCATTTAGACTTTAGTTGTGTGCATGGGGATAGGCATGGGTCTAGTTTCAGTCTTCAGCATGTGGAGAGCCAGTTTTTCTAACACCATTTATTAAAGAGGCTGTCCTTCCTCCAGTGGACATATTTAGCCCCTTTGTCAAATATCAGGTGGCTGAGTGTCTTTGTAGTTGTGCTTGCATCTTCTAATCTGTTCCATTGATCCTCAGGTCTATTTCCTCAGGCTGATTTTATGCTGTGGCTTTGTAGTATAGTTTTAAGTCAGGAATTGAGATGCCTCCTGTCTTAACCTTTGTTGCCCAGAATTGCGTTTGCTATTCTAGAGTTCTTCTGTTTCCAAATGAATTTTAGAAGTGTTTTCTCTAGATCTGTGAGGTATGTTAATGGTATTTTAATTGGGATTGCATTAAATCTGCATAATAGTTTTGGGAGTATGGTCATTTTCACAATGTTGGTTCTTCCTAGCCAAGAGCAAGGAATAGCCTTCCATTTTCTAATATCCTCTTCAATCTCCTTTTTAAGCATAGTATAATTTTCATCATATAGGTCTTTTACATTTTTAGTTAGGTTGATTCCTAAGTATTTCTCTTTTTTGGGGGGGACCGAGGATTGAACTCATGACCTTGCACTTGCTAGGCAGGCACTTATGCCACTGAACTAAATCCCCAGACCCTTTCATTTTTTTAGATGCTATTGTGAAAGGTGATATTTCCATAATTTCTCTCTCAGTGAGTTTTTTGTTTATGTACAGGGATGCTATTGATTTTTGAGCATTGACTTTGTATCCAGCTACCCTGCTGAATTTTTTTATTACTTCTAATTGTCTTTTAATGGAGTTTTTTGGGTCTTCTATATAGAGTATCATGTCATCTTAAAATAGTGATAATTTAACTTCTTACTTTCCTATCTTTATTCATTTTATTTCTCTCTCTTGTCTGATTGCCCTGGCTAGTGTTTCCAGAACTATATTGAATAGGAGTGGTGATAGTGGACATCCTTATCTTGTTCCTGATTTTAAAGAGAAACCTTTCAGTTTCTGTCCATTTAATATAATGTTGGCTGTTGGTTTGTCATGGATGGCCTTTATTAGATTGAGGTAGACACTGTGTATTCCAAGTTTCTGAAGGGTTTTTATCATGAACATGTGTTGACTTTATCGAAAGCTTTTTCTGCATCTATTGAGATGACCATGTGGTTTTTGGTTTTGGCTGTGTTAATGTGGTGTATTACATTTATGGGATTTGCATATGTTAAACCATCCCTGCATTCCTGGAATGAATCACACATGGTACTGATGTATAATCTTCTTGATGATTTGCTGCATTCTATTTGCCAGTATTTTATTGAGAATCTTTGAATCAATGTTCATTAGTGAGATTGGCCTTTAGTTCTCCTTTTTGGTTGGGTCTTTCTCTGGTTTTGGTATGAGAGTGATACTTGCCTCCAGGAATGATTTAGGGAAGACTGCTTCCTTTTCAATTTTGTTGAAGAGTTTAAGGAGTATTGGCATCAAATCTTCTCTAAATTTCTTGTAGAATTCAGCTTTAAATCCATCAGGACCTGGGCTTTTCTTTGTTGATAAGTTTTTAATTACATTTTCAATTTCAATAGCTGATATTGGGTTATTCAAAATTGCTATATCTTCTTGGTTGAGCTTTGGTAGTTCATATGTTTCTGGGAACCTGACATTTCCTCTGTATTTTCTACTCTATGTGAGTAGAGATTTTTCCATGGGATCTGAAGTAATTTCCCCCTTTTCAGTCCTTATTGCATGAATTTGGTTTTTTTCTTTATTTTTTATGAGGTTAGCTAGAGGTTTGTTGATTTTGTTTATTCTCTCAAAAAACCAGCTTTTTGATTCATTGTCTCTGTATTTTTGTTAGTTTCAATTGCATTGATTTCTGCTCTGATTTTACAATTTTCCTCTCTTCTATGAGCTTTGGATATAAGTTGCTCTTCTTTTTCTAGAAGCTTGAGATGAAGCATTAGGTTGTTTATTTGTGCTTGTTCTGTCTTCTTGATATGACTATTTATTGCTATATATTTCCCTCTTAGGACTGCTTTCATTACATCCCACAGGTTACAGTATGTTGTTTCTGCATTTTCATTGAATTGTAGGTATTGCTTTGCTTCTTCTTTAATTTCATCTGTAGCCCACTGGTTGTTCAAAAGTTTGTTATTTAATTTACATGTATTTATGCAGGTTTTGCAGTTTTTTTGCCATTAATTTTCAGTGCACTATGGTCCAATAGTATGCAAGGGATAATTTCAATACCATTGCAGTTACTTAAGAATATTTTATGGGATAATATATGGTCTATTTTGGAGAATGTTCCATGCGCAACTGAGAAAAATGTGTATTCTGATGTGACTGGGTGGAACACTCTGTAAACATCTACTAAGTCTAATCGCTTACAGGTATGATTCAGTTCTATTATTTCTTTGCTGACTTTTTGTCTAGTTGATCTATCTCTTTGTGACAATGGGGTGTTAAGGCCCCCTATTATAATTGTGTTCTTGTGTATTTGGTTTTTCATGTCCATTAGTACCTGTCTCATATAGTTGGGTGCTTCTGAATTTAGTGCATATATATTTATAATCGTTAGTTCTTCCTCTTGAATTTTTCCACTAACAAGTATGTAGTGACCTTCTTTATCTCTTTTAATCATTTTAAGTTTGAAGTTCACATTGTTTGCAAATAGAACAGTTACCCCTGCTTTTTTCTGAGTTCCTGTTGCATGGAATACTGTTTTCCATCCTTTGACTTTTAATCTATGAGTTTCCTTTTGGGTCAGATATGTTTCTTGTATACAGCATATTGTGGGATCCTGTTTCTTGTTCCATTCTGTCAGCGTATTTCTTTCTATAGGTGAATTAAGGCCATTTACATTTATGGATATCACTGATATGTACTGGCTCGACTTTGCAATTTTTTATGTTCCAGATGTTTGCTTTCTGCTTTTCCCCCTTGTTTAATTGCTTGTCCTGCCTGGTGGCTTCTTTCCATTGTTGTTCTGAAGATTGTGGTCATTTTTATCTCTATCTAGTATGTCTTTCAATACTCTTTCTAGGGTTGGCTTGGTAGATGTGAATTTCTTCAGTTGTTCTTTGTCATGGAAGTATCTTGTTTCTTCATTAAATTTGAATGAAAGTTTTGCTGGGTACATCAGTCTAGGTTGAAAGCTGTTCTGTTTCAAAGGGCTTGAAACACCTCACTCCAGGCTCATCTTGACTTGAGGGTTTGTTTTGAAAAGTCTGCTCTGATTCTAATGGGCTTTCCTTGATAGGTGAGTTGTGTCTTTTTTCTAACAGTTTTTAGTATTCTGTTTTTATGCTGTATGTCTGAGACCTTAATTATTATATGTCTGGGTGTAAATTTATGTTGGTTGTAACTGTTTGGGATTCTATATGCCTCACTTATCTGCATATCAGATCCCCCCCCATGTTTGGGAAATTTTCTTCTATTACTTCTGTGAATATTTTGGCTATGTCATTTGCATTGACTCCTGCCTCTTCACTGATGCCTATTAACCTTATGTTTTTTTCTCCTGGCACCATCTTGAAGCTGCTGGATTGTCACTTCATGCTGCTTTGTTATTTTTAAAAGTTCTATCCTTTCATGATCACTAATTGTGATCCTGTCCTCAAGGTCCAAAATCCTATATTCAGCTTCATTTAAACAGTTTTGCACACTTTGAATAGAATTTTTTGTTTCTTGGATGTCTCTTTGAGTTTGTTTCATAGATTCTGCATGTTTTCTATATTGTTCATTCAAGTATGCAGTTTCCCATGCTCCTGTACTTTTTTCTTGATTTCTCCTTTAGCTGCACTCAGCAACTCCTTTAATAAGGTTGTTATTTCTATCTTTACATGGGAGAGTACTTCTAATTTGATTTCCTCTATAGCCTCATGGAGTTGTTTTTTATTTCACTCGCTATCTTTTCAGAGGTTTCTGGTGTGGTACTTTTGAAGTCCTCTATTTCAATGTCTCCTGTACTTGCCCCTGGTGGGCTAGATGTTTGAGATTGCATTTTGCTTTTTCCTTTTGCCATTTTCTCCTTTTGAGTTAATATTTGGTCCTTTAATCCCACTAGTGTCAACTGTTGGTCGTATGTATCTTGAGGTCCTACTGTAAGGTTGATGTTTGCCCAATTGCTGGGTCCCACAATGAAGAGGTGGGCCAGTCACCTGACTTCCTGTTGCAGGGCCTGTTGGGTGATTCCTATATTCTTCCTGAGCTGAAAAGCCTAGTAGTATTGATGTAGGTCAACTTTTAGTTCCTGCTATTACTTTATCTTCAGGTTATTCCAGGTCACCAAATCTCCCTGTCTATAGTATTTGTGTTGGCTGAGGCCCTACTGTGTCTCTATCATGTGCTTGTGTGTCTCATAAGCCCTTTTGATTTTCTTCAAGTTGGGGGAGTCCTTACTGGCACACTCCTCACCCTGCCTGATATTTTCTGTGTGCGGCAAGGGGTCACCCCCACTCTTGTCAGACTCACCAAGGTCTTACAGTTAGCTGCAGGGAGCTTTACTACTGGCTTATTTACCCACTGTACACCTCTGTTTTAGGGGCATACTCACCACACTGACTGGAGCCTACCGAGATCTTCCATTTGGGTGAGGCAGTCACTGCATCTCCCCTCAAGCTAGCACGGTTAATCCACTGTAGTCCAAGGTTCTGGGAGAAAGGGTGGGAGCTCTGGCTGGAGTTCCCTGGTCCGGAAAGGTTGTCTGTGAAGAAGGCGGGCTGAAGGGGAGGTCGGAGTCTAAGAAGGCCTGGGTGCCTCTGGCTGGAGTTCCCACCAGCTGCACTGCGCTGCCGCTGCCATGAGGTGGTCTCTGCAAAGAAGGTGGGGTCCCAGCAGGAGCCCATGTTGATGCTAGAAAAATAAGCATGGTTAAAACCAAGCTTTTGAAAATTTGGAATGTAAAAGTTCACAGAAAAGCCACATAGATACAAGAAACACACAAGACCAAGTAACTGAATTGGACATTTCAAAAAATTTGCCCTCTTATCTGCTAATAGAGGAATTTAGGGAACTTTTCTCAAATTTTCAAAGAACAAAGAAAGCTCCTTCTTTCTTTTTAAAAAACTGTTTCAGAGAATTAAAGAAGTAGGAAATAATTCCCAACTCATTTCATGATGTAATACATTATCTTCTTATGGATGAGGACAGTCCTCAGAATTATTAGATTAGTTTTACTTAAGATGATTCAAAAATCCTATGTAAGAGATGATGAAATCAAATACAGCAGTGTATTTTTAAAAATACAATGTAACCAAGAAAAATATTCCCCAGAATTCAAGAGTGATTTAACATCAGGAAAAAAGATTTCTAATTAGAGTAATTTACCAAAAAGGTAAAGAATTAAAAGAATTTTATCCTCTGAATTGATAGACAAATACATTTATTTGATGCAGGAGGTTTTCAAGTTCAAGTTGAACCCAGGCAACTTCAACTTCGGGCAACTTCTGTCTCAAAAAACCCCAAAACAAACAAACAGAAAACATCCTAAAAATACAAAAGAGCTAGGGGTGTAGTTCAGGTCAAGGGTCTTGGGTTCAATACCCAGTATGGGGGAAAAAATCCATACCTTGTATTAGTTCTGATTGATGGGACAAAATACTCAGCATCTGCACTTAAACAGAGAGATGGTTTATTTTAGCTTTCGCTTATGGTTTTCTGAGGATCCAGTCTATGATTAGTTGACTTCGAAACAGAAATACCATGGTGGAAGAGATGGGGAGGAAAGTTGCCCAACACATGGCAACCAGGAGAGGGGTGGAGAAAGACCTGGCCAAGAAGAGACCCTCCCAGGGCACACCCTCCGCGACCTGCCTCTTCTGACCAGGCCCAACCTCTGAACATAGTAGACTCTGGGGTGCATTTTAGACCCAAACAATAATATGCTTTGTGATGGTTAATTTTATGTGTCACTTTGGTCGGGCTGAGGGATGACTAGATAGTTGATGAAATTTTATTTCTAGGTGTTTCTATGAGAATGTTTCCAGAAGAGATTAACATTTCAGTCAGTAGACTGAGTAAAGAAGAGGTACCATCACTGTCATCTAATCCACTGAGGGTCAGAAAAGAACAAAAATGTGGAGGAAGGGTGAATTCTCTCTCTCTTGTTAAGGTGGAACACCTTGGAGGTCCTGGTTCTTGGGCCTTCAGACTCCACGATTTAGGCCAGCCCCCACCTATTCCTCAGGCTCTGGACTTAGACTTGCAGTTACCTTCTCAGCTCCCTGGTGTCTAGTTTGCAGATGATAGATGGTGGGACTGTCAACTTCCACAGCCACATGATCCCCCTTGTAACAAATGCACACCTCCCCATGTAGAGATGCTCCTTGACTTATAATGGGATTTTTTCCCTATAATCCTAAATTGAAAATACCCTAAGTCAAAAATATATGAATCACCACAACTTAGCAGCATGGGACACATGGTCCCCTCATGATCGCCTGGGAACTGTGACAAGCTATAGTTTTTCTGCCTCTATCTGCGCTGAGAAACAGTATGTACCACCCCACATGGCTAACCTGAGAAATGATCAAAATTCAAACTCTGAAGTGCAGTTACTACTAACTGCATGTTACTTTCACACACACACACACACACACACACACACACACACACACACACCCAGGGCCCTGTTGGCTCTGCTTCTCTCGGAGAAGCTTGACTACACAAGCAGTCAGTGGTAATTCATAGAAAAATGTTCTGTGAACTGGGAATAAAAACTTTATTTTGAATATTTTGCCTTCTGGATGTGGAGCAAAATATTCCCCATGGTGAAATCTGAAGAGTGCCACGGAAGCCAGGTGCTGGGCCTGGAGGAGCCATCAGCGCTGCTGCTCCATACTGTGCAGAAGGCCTTGAATTGTTCTTGAGTCTCACTAGTTGTATTGTAAGTGAGAAGAAGCCACACGTGGCTACTGCATTAGATGATCTAGTTCTGTAGCGTTCTTTCCAGCATAGGAAGTTTTATTAGGCAGTGCCAGTTTAGCCAACACAAAAACAAAACAAACAAGATCCAAGAAAATTAAGAAAGAGGCCAATGGATTGGAAAGAAAAAGACAAGATGATTGTCCTCACAGAACATCCAAGAAAATCTACAGAGGCACCATTAAAAGTAATAAAATAAGGGCCGGGGATTTAGCTCAGCGGCATAAGTGTCTGCCTGGCAAGCACGAGGGTGTGAGTTTGATCCCTGGTACCAAAAAAAAAAAAAAGGTAATAAAATAGCTAAGCAATGGTGCTACACATGTGTTCAACATAGCAATAAGACCTGTCACAAACTGACTTTGATTTCGTGTCTAGCTCTGTCATGTAACCTTACATGTTACAGTCGCTTAATTTTTATGACATCCCTGAGGTAAACAGTTGTATTATTTCTATTTTGCAGTTGTGAATGATTAAGTAACTTGTTCAGAGTCACACGACTTAGAGAGGAAAAGTTAGGATTCAAACCTCATTCAGAACAGCCTTGAGCTTGCTCTTTAACCTATGTTTGCTTCCATTGCGTTGCAAAACACCAACAAAACAAAACAGACAACATAATAGGGGGAAAATTAACAGACAGAAAAAAAAATTGTCTTGGCAACAGCTCACCTAAGGTGCAGACTGAGCTCCATACTTTGGGAGAAATTCTAGTTCCCAATGCAGAACAGACCCAGGGTACCAGCAGCTGAATGGCGGTGTTCATTTTGGTACAATGACATCTGTCACTGCAGGCAGTGAATCCTTTCTGGGATTTCAACCACTGTGCCCTGAGTAAATCTGAACTTCTCTTATCAAGTGGCTTCCCCCATGTGAGGATTTTCAGGGTGACATCAGACAGGCTTTTGTCTTTCTGGATCAGCCCTGGTGTCTTTTCCTCTTCCCAGAGAGTGATGTGAGCCACCCAGGCTGCCTCAGCACAGGGTCCTCGTGCCATCACTGATTTTAGTGACAGAGCACAGGTTTGGAATCTCCACCTGCCCAGAGTACCAGTGATCTCTAGTGCTTGACTTTCACCGCTATACAAAATGTTGTGTTAGCACCTTGGAGAAACTCATCTCTGCATACTAAGTTCAGCCAGAGATTTCAGCCAACTTTTCTGAATTTCAGTTTGGTTGTTTACAGAAGTTGGAAGGGGTTCTTTCCCACACTGTGCAGTGTAATACTTCATGTTTAGAAACATTTTTTCAAAGCCCCACAAACATTTCTGCTATTATGTTTACCTTTAACAAGAGCTCTTTATGACAACTGCTCCGCCTCATGGTGGATGGTCGTGTTCTCATTTTCATCACACACCCAG
This sequence comes from Hydrochoerus hydrochaeris, assembly GCA_004027455.1. Taxonomy (NCBI): domain Eukaryota; kingdom Metazoa; phylum Chordata; class Mammalia; order Rodentia; family Hydrochaeridae; genus Hydrochoerus; species Hydrochoerus hydrochaeris. Next base: position 42,798 of record PVLA01004422.1, read on the forward strand.
GGGGAATCTTGGCTGTCAGACTCCTAGAGGGAAGAGTAGAAGGAAAGGGACCACTGAAATTTTCTTCGGTGGTAGCAACATTTTGGGGAGCCCTAAAGAGCTGTTTCCGTGGTTGGTATGTTGGCTTTTGTAATAGGCCAACTAAGAAATAAAAAAAACATCCAATCCAATTGATCAAAGGTGAAGGAGTTTTATTGCCAAGCCTGGCGACGCAGCCTCCGGTAACCGGTCTAGAGACTGCGCGCCTCACAACTAAGGGAGTTTGCTTTTATAGAGGAGCAACGCAGCTGATTGGTGGGTAGGCTGATAAGAACACGGGGAGTGAGCTGGTTGGTCATTTAGGGCAGCAAGTGAAGCGTCATTCCGGGGAAAAGGAAACTTTTGTGAGAAACAGCTGAGGCTTATTAAACCGAAACTTATCTCGTGACAAGAACAAGGACTTAAATCTAAAATGGCGGCGCACACAGAACAAGATGACGGTGCGGGTGGTTAGTGGTTGATCAGAGTATTACAGCTTTCTGTTATTATAACACAAATATCTGAGTTAAATCAATTTGAGGAGAAGAAGAGTATATCTTGGCTCTCAGTTTTGGCAATTTCGGTTCAGGATCAATTGGCCCTGTTGCTTGTGGGCCTGCAGGGAGGCAGCATATCTCTCCAAGGAGGGAAAAGTGGAAGATGGAGGAGCTGGGGACCCGGTGTCTTCTGTGAAGTCATGTCCATAATGACTTCACTTCTTTCCACCTGCCAAAGGTCCCCCACTCCTCCCCCATAGCACCAAGGTGAGGATCAAGCTGTCTTGGTCATTTTCCCCATCACTGAGACACACTACCCAAGATCTACAGCTTAAAGAAGGAGAGGTTTATTTTGGCTCAGGGTTACAGTCCCTGTCAGCCATCTCTGACACAGGAACTGCAAGGCGGAAAAGACTGGGAAAGGGAAGCTGCTCACATCATGGCGACCAGCATCAGAGAGAGAAGGGTGGAGCTGGGGAGAGAAACAGACCCTGTCAAGTTGCATCCCCAGTGACCCACCCCTAGTCAGACCCCATCTCCTAACACCAAGTCAGCTGTGTGGCCTCCGTGATCCAACCTCGCCTTCCAAAAGCCCTGCCTAGGAGAGCACAGAGTCTGCGGGGGACACGCTCAACTGCAACTGCAGCACACGCCATCTGCCTGTGGGGCTCTGGGGGGACATTATCCAAACCATAATAGTTCTTTTTGTCTTCAGGAGCCAATTAGGGGTCCAGCTCTGCCCATCTTCTGCCCTCCTATCTCAGTAGAAAACTCTACTGTACCTCTATTTTCAGTTGGTTGCTCAAATTCTAACTTTTTCCTTCTAATAAAACTTACATCCCCTCTCGTTGGGGAAGGAAACGCTTCTATAAGGGGCTAATTCAAAAAACAGATTGCATAGTCATAGTATTCTTAGCACTTCATGACTTATGACGATTATGTCGAATTATCTCCATGCATCTTTTTATTCCTCAAATGTTTGTTCCTTTAAGGCTCAGTAACTGGGAAAAGTGCTTCGATCAAGTTGATTACAACCATGATAGGTCAAAACACTGAAAAAAACAGGCCGGCATCTCAGGGTTTTGAGGGTTGTGTCTTTTGCCATTTCTTACTTTGGTCCCTGAGAGTGTCTGGGAAATGGAGACAGAAACTGCAGTTAACTCAGTTGGATGGTTTTAGATTGAATGCTTGTGTCTCTTGAATTCGTGTGTCAAAGCACATAAAACCCACAGTATGGTTTTATGATAGACACAGGGTCTCTAAGAAGGGAAGTGAGGTTAAATGAGGTTCCGGAGTGAAGGTCTGATCTGATAGGATTAGTGTCCTCATAAGAACTACCAGACAGTCTGCTCTTGCTCCCTCCTCCCTTGAGTAAAAACAAGGCAAGGCCATGTGTGCTTACATGACCACAGTGAGAAAGGTAGCCGTCTCCAAGCTAGGGTGACAGTCCTCATAGAAACTGAATTTACTTGCACCTTGACAAAGGACTTCTACCTCCAAACTATGAGATAAAAAGTTCCTGTTGTTGAACCATTCAATCGTTAAAGCAACCTGATCAGACTAAAGTAAGTACCTATCAAACTTCGGAGGGTCTCAAACTGAGGCCTGTTGTAGTTTACACCCCGATGTCCCCAACAAGCCTCACATGATCACAGGCAGGAGCTTTGGAAGGATTTTGGATTAACTGACTTGTGAGGAGATGGCTCCTCGTTGGAAGAGACAGGTCACGGTGAGCCTGACCCAGAATGTGGTGTCTCCCATCCTGACCCTCTCCTTGGCCCTCTCTCTTTCCTGTCTGCCACGCTGTGGTCAGCTCTCATTTGCTGTGCCCCGTGGCCATGCTGTCTTGCTTCGGAACAGCTGGATGACAGACTGAAATTGTGAGCCAAAATAAACCCTTCCTGTAAACCGTGGGTGTCCTAATGATAAGAGAAGTGACTAAGAGGAACTGGGAACCTCACTGGGTCTGTGGGCAGAAATGTGTTTCAACACAACTGTTTTCAATGCCCATGTAATTTAGGCATTTAGACACATAATGCTCAGAAGGACTGAAGAGACATCACCAGGCTGTCAGAGAGGTTCATGGCATTATGAGGAGGGGGGCACGCAGGGATTAAGAATCTCTTTATCTCCAGACATGAAATAAATACACAGTACGTATTTCCCCATTACTGAGACACAATGCCCAACATCTACAGCTTACAGAAAGAGAGGTATCAGGGCAGAACAACTCTCCACATTTAAACTGTATATTTTACTGAGGCCTAATATTCAGTATTTCAAGTCTATAACTTTTATAACATTTTATATTAAAATGTATAGATTTATACATATAGAGGGGGAAAGTGTACAGAATTTTAAAAATTTTGCAGGGCTGGGGATTGAATATTTAATTCCAATATTTATATTGAGTGTAAGCCACTAGATGCCTTTATGTGATCCTGTGTACCGGTATCATATGTATAGTTAGCACATGCATGTATCATACATGATACATGTGCCATATGGGATGCCATGCATGACATGCCACATAAGGGTTACAAATGACAGCCAATGTTATAAAGGCCCATTTGAGAAGGAAATTTAAAGTATTATTAGTAATATTTTAAAGCATAAGACTAAGTCCTTCCAGGAAAACCGAGCTGCTACTGCTGCTGCTGGCTGAAATGGAAACAGCTCACACGTCTGCTAACAGTGCTTGGTGAAGATGGCTAGTGAGTCCATGTTAATGGTTAATAGAGTAGGGAGGTCAAATATTTCTCTCCCAGCCAAGGTAAAGATAGATTTGATGATTTATAAATGGTATAAAGAAGCTAACAGTCTGAGAGGAAGAACAATCATATAGGACTCTTCTAGACCAGAAAGTCTCATAGTTCTATTGACACCAAATCCCGATGTCAACAGAAGTCAGCCAGGATGTGAGGATGTGCCGAAATCACATGCCCTGTCCATGGTTGGGGAGAATGCAAATGGTGCAGCCACTAAGGGAAACCTGGGAGGCGCCTCAGTCAATTAAAAATAGAACTACAATATGGTCATGTGAGCTCACTTTTGGGTGCTGACATTAGGAACTTGGAGAGATATTAGTCCTACTGTATTTATTGCCAATCTATGTATGATAGCAAGATGTGGACCACCCTAAATGAACGTTGGCATGATGGTGTAAGCCTATGATTCCAGCATGCTGAGAGGCTGAGGCAGGCAAATTGGTGCCCTGCCTAGGCAACTTAAGTGACTTAGTGAGATCTTGTTTAAAAAAAAATGCCTTGGGATGGGTGTAGCTCAATGCAGAGACCTTGGGTTCAATTCTCAGTACCAACAAAAGCAACAGAAAGAAATAAGAGAGAAATGTGGTCTGTACTCATCGGCCTTGAAATAGAAATTCTGCAGTATGTGGCAACACAGATGGGAAATAAAACAGTTACAGGGCTGAGCAGTGTCACACGCCCATAACCTCAGCTACTCAGGAGGCTGAGGGATGAATTAAGTTTGAGTCCAGCCTGAAAGCTTAGTGAGAGCCTGCTTCAATATGAAAAACTAAAAGGGCTGGGGATGTGTGTAGTTAAGAGGCAGAAATTCCCTGGGTTCAATCTCTAGTACTTAAAAAGGAAAGTTGCCACAAGACAAATAGCCCATGACCCCACTTATAGGAAGTATCTAAAACAACCAAATTCATAGAATCAAAGATAGAATGGTGATTTCCAGGGACTGGAGCAGAGGAGAAATAAAAAGTTGCTCATCATAAATTTCAGTAATCTCTGCTCTATGACAATAATATACTCTTAAAAATTTGTTACAGCTGGGCATGGTGGTGCCCATCTGTAATCCCAGCATTCTGGAGCCTGATGCAGGAGAATTGCTGAGTTAGAGGTCAGCCTGGGCTTCATAGCAAATTCAAGCCAGCTTGAACAATGTAACAAAGAGCCTGTTTCAAAAAAAATTGTTACAAAGGGTAGATCTCATATTAAGTGCTCTTACAATAAAAAAGATCTATTGTGACTCCCCAAACCAATGCTTAATAAAACACAGAACTGAGAAATAAACAGAGGTCAAACTTTCAAGAATATGTGTCTTAGTTACTTTTCTCATTGCTGAGACAAAATACCAGACACCCAAAGTTAAAGGAGGGAAAGTTCATTTGTCTCACAGTTTGCAGAAGTTTCAGTCTATAGTGGGCTGGTTCCAAGGCATGGTGGCACATGGCAGAGGGGTGTCACAGAGGAGAAACAGTTCACGGTAGCAGAAGACAGCAAAAGCAAGTGACAAATGACAAGTGACAAGTAACTAGCAGCAAGCCTCTCTCTGTCCCTTATATTATATCCAGGGCAGATAGCACTCAGACCCTTAATCCTGGTACCCTTAATCCTTGCATTGCACCATAAATCAGTCACATACTCTAGACCCAGCCACGCCTATGACCACATGAGGCTTTCAGGGGACATCTAGACACAAGCCATAAGAGTAAGTAAAATAACTGACAAGTGATGCGAATTTTCCTTTGTATTATGTTTGCACAGAATTTACAAAAGAAAGAAAGTAATATGTAAGGATAATAACATCAATTATTCATGATAATTAAATAGAAAGAAAATATTGATAGTGTAAACATGGCAATTCTTATTTTACTTTTGGAATGGATGCAGGATGCACTGCAGAACCTTTAAATGGTCAAGTGGCTTATCTAAAATGAGGCAGTATTTGTGTATAATCTCCCTGTATTCCCCTCATACATTATTTATAGTTAATTAATTATGTTACCTAAAACAATGTAAATGCTACACAAACAGATTTGTATTGTTTAAGGAATGGCCAGACAGAAAGGTCTGTGGATGTTCCTTAAAGATACAAAGGTTTTCTAAATATTTTTCAATCCGTGTTTGGTGAATCTGTGGATATGAAAGCAACTGAAGGGCTGACTGTTCTCAGTTAGTGGGCAAAGAAGAATCCTCACACAATGTCTGCTCCTAACATCCTACTGAGTTGATTTTACCAATACTCTGAAGTCAGCTTATAACTGGAGATAAAAAGACTGCTACAGAATAGCTCAAACAATAGGTTAAGAAACTACACTAACACTTATTATGTTACAAAGCACATTCACACACCATCTTTGTAGCTATTTTAAGTTGCCTATATGTGGTATGCACCATGCAAGTGTTACAATAATTAAAAGATTTAGAATTAGTTTCTTTAAAGTAAACCATCAAAGTACAAGTGATTTCAGTATTCATTCTATTAAGTGTATTTACTTAGTCAGATGTTTATTTGTGTACATTTTACCATTTAGCACTATAGTTTAAGTGGGTATTTAACTGAATACACTAAAATTAGTGCAAATAGTCATATACACTGCTGAGAGACAAATGAATGTTCAATTGAGTTAGGTGTTTAGAGCTGTATAGGTTTGGTCAAATGTGGGTTCAAAACATAAACTTTGAGTCTTACCATTCTTACTGGTAGGTTGAGATGGAGCTGACAAGCCAGGATTGGTACGGAAGGTGGAAGATGCAGCCAGACATCTGTGCCCTTTCCAGATCCATTCAACTGACCCTTTTACATTTGTGTATACAATCTCTGGTCAAAAAATACGGTGAATACCAAAACCTTGTTACAGTAAAAGGCACATTGCCATGAAGCCCCCTCAAAACACCAACATTTCTAACCCACTTACCTCATTGCTCTTGTCACCTTCTAAAGTGGAAAGTGAAAGTCTTTTGTTTCTCTTGTGCTGTCATGGCTGCCTTGAAGTCCAGAACTGATTCGTAATGTGTCATGGTCATCTTGACTTTAGGGAAGAGTCTGAAGTTGCATGGGTGCTTCCTTCTCTTCCTCCTCCTCCTCCTCCTCCTCCTCCTCCTCCTCCTCCTCCTCCTCCTCCTCCTTCTTCTTCTTCTTCTTCTCGGTACTGGGAATCAAACTCATGACCACGTGCTTGCAAAGCAGGTGCTTATGCTGCTGAGCTAAATCCCTAGCCCAGGTACTTCTTCAAATAAGGTAGATGAGGACACATAGTAAGTTTATACAAGCTTGCCTTTCTGTTGGAAGGCACTTAGCAGCAGAATTCAATGTATTTTTGTATTTCATTTTCTTTTTGAGAAGAGACCTCTGAGTAGTTCAGGCTGAACTCTTGGCAATCCTCCTGCCTCAGTATGCCAAATCCTGTCATTACATGCATGTGCTAGAAGAGAGGACTTCCAGAACTGTTTCAGCAACAATGGTGGAATAAGAGGATTCAATGTGAAGGGGAATTTTTTTGGGGGGTGGTGGTGCTGGTGTGGAGGGTGGCAATATGTCTTTTACCATAATAACAAAGAAGTTAAATATTCACCATATAGCTGATTATCCCTTGTATGTTTGACCTTGCTGAGACCCCCCCAGTCTGGAAACTTGCAGAGGAGATATGTGGAAAACAACCCAGTCATGTGGTTTGTAATAGAAAGTCAAGCTAATTAGTATGCAGATTTCAGTCTTGGGTGTTCAGGGAAGACTGGGGTATGTCCCAGATGGACAGGTAAACTGATTTCCAGCTCATAAGAACATGTGATTGCCTGGAATGTGCTCACGAGGCAGTACATGTGTGAGTATGTGCATGTGTGTGTCTGTGTGTGTGTGAGGGGTATGGAATGCTTAAGTGGATGTTTGCATTAAAATTTTTTTAAAGGATAAAATTTCTCTCAAGTTTTATGAGAGAGGAAGATTTTCCTGTCCATGTTTGTTTTTATAACACCAGCAACCTAAGAATGTGTGGAAATTACAGGAAAGGTGTGGGCAGCAGCAACCTGGGGGATTGTGCTGGGCACCAGGACGAAGTTGGACGAATACATGAATACGCTTGAGAGGCTTAGCCTCTGTGGATTATCTGTAGGATGACTAGTCTTGAACATAATTTTTATGTCTGCGTGTGGTGTTTGGGATCAAATTCAGGACCTTGTGCATGCAAGGCAAGAACTCTATCCCTGAGCTACATCCCGAGCCCAAATCTTGTATTTTGTACGTGGGATTACTATAAATTTTTGGAAGGCATTTGACAACTTGGAGCAAAATACTTACATATAAACATTCCTACTATTTAATTTCATAATTCTATTTATAGGACCCTATCCTAAAATAACAATCCTAAATGAGGAAAAACTTCGTGTATAAAGACATTACTGCAGTATTACTTTTTAAAACTTTATTTTTATTGGTAATGTTTGCAGTGCATAATGATTACATCCATCGTGGGGAGTTGGTACATGTATGTAACACAGCTTCAGTTCTTTTTACTTCTTCCTTTACTCCCTTCCCTGCATTATTATTTACTTTTAATATAGAATAAATTGAAAATAATCTGGTTAATTGGGAAATAAATTATTGTGTATATTCTAGCTGGAGTAAAATGCTGACATTAAATTATGAAAATACATAATAAGTATTTGAGCTAAATTTTTTTAAGACACAACATTAAACATAGAAAATGGTTATAAAAAAAAAGAAAATGGTTATAAATTACGGGAAAAAAGGGGAGCGAAGGACAAATTTAAGTTTCCCAGGGATTGGCAAAGCATTCTTTATGTATTTTTCCTGTTTCCTATAATTTCCTCATTCAGTTAGGAAGTATGCATTGAACATTCACTACGTGCCACCTGCTGCTCTAGGAATGGGAGGAAAAAGTGAATAAAACACTAATCTCTAGCAGGGCGTGGTGGTACATGCTTGTAATCCCAGCCCTTTAAGAGGCTGAGGCAGGAACATAACAGATTTTAGCTCAGCTGGGTAACTCAGAGACTTAGATGCTGTCTCAAAATTAAAAAAAAAAAAAACAAATAGAGCTCACTGAGAGGGAACTGGGTTCAGTCCCAATCCCAAAACAAAACAAAAATCACACACGAATCATATTCTCCTGGAATTTACATTTTAGTGGATGCAGAAAATGAAAACGACGAAACTGCCTATTAGATGATTAGCTCTCAGGGAAAATTTAAGCAAAAAAAAGAGCGTTAAACAGACAAACGTATTCTGATCCGGCGGGCTGGGAGGAGCCAACCGGCAGAGCCAGGCAGCTGGGCGGGGCAGCCAGGTTTAGGTGGGGCGCGAGGCACCGGCTAGGTGAATGGGTCACGTGACTCGAGGGGCGGGAGGAGGAGCGCCGAGTTTGGCTGGGCACCTTCCCGACATTCAGGCGGGCGGAGCCGATAACCTAACAAACGTCTTCGGAGCGCCCTGGGGCGGGGCGTCCGGGGCGCGGTTTGAGAATCCAGGAGCTGAGGCCTTCCGCTCAGTTGGCTTTTCGGTTGGGGGTCGCGGAGGTCGGGTGGTGTGCGGTAGGGCCGAGACGTGCAGTGCAATGGCGACCTTTGTGAGCGAGCTGGAGGCGGCCAAGAAGAACTTAAGCGAGGCCCTGGGGGACAACGTGAAGCAGTAAGGGCGGCGGGCGCGCAGCCTTCAGCCCAGCGCGGGGGGCGCTCTCGGGGCCTCGGGAGGCCACCCCACGGGGAGACCGGGCTCTCCGCCCCGGGCCTGGGCAGCCTGGCGTCCTCGGGGCGCCGCGCTCCTGGGCCCCGGGCGCTGCGGGGCGGCTCCGCGCCGGGCGGGACGCGGGCGAACGCGGGCCCGGCCCCCAGTGCCGCGACTGTTACTGGGCGGCTGTAACCGTAGCGGGCAGCGGACCCGTGCCGAGCCCCTCGGCGGGTCCGGGCGGGGGCGGGGGCGCGCCTGGCCCCGAACCCCGGTCCCCGCGGGCACCCATCTTGCAGCGGCCTGAGGCCGGGCCAGGCCAGGGGATACCGCAGCAGGACCTCGCCCCTTCCAGGGAGAAGGACGTTTCTGACACATTCGGTTAAGCGTTTTATTTTTCAAAAACGTAAGAAGCAGCAGGGCATGGTGATGCACACCTGTAATCCCTGCTCTCAGAAGCTGAGGCAGGAAGATCACTGTGAGTTCGAGGCCAGCCTGGGCTACATAATGAGTTCAAAACTCATTATATTATATTACATAGGGAGATCCTGTCTCCACTGCCACCCCCCCCCATCTGGGAACCACTTAAAATTTAAAATTACAGTACCCTGTGTGGCTGCCGCTGGATGACCTCTGTGGCGCCTTGTCCATTTTTATTATTCAGTAGATGACTTCCAATGATGGTAGATGAATAAGGTATTTGGGAATACTTTTTCTCCAGTACTTTCTTTTCAGCCATCTCTTTATTATCACTGGATTGACATTACTTAGCCTAGGGTGTCACAAATGATTTTCGGAGTTTTTTTCCTTCATGTGAGATTTTGGGGTGGCAGTTATGTCCTTTTCATCCTAACAGAAGACAAGAAATCAGACAAAGACTGAATTTAGCAGCAGAATTACTTCATTTTTTGTAAACCTTAGGTGACTTCCAAAGATATAATGGCCTACTTAAAGTCACACTGTAATATTTATGTTTACTGTCAGTCTATTCCGTGCTAATTTGTTAAACACTCTTATTTTAAAAGGTATACTTGACAACCTTCACACTGTTAACTATAGGCTTTTACCTGTGTACTACACTTTCACTCTTATCTGCAGTGCTTATTTGAAGGTGAATGATTTCATACTACAGTGAATTTGAGAGATCTGACTTGTACGATTGATTGACTTTAACCCTGATTAGACACAATGTTGCCCTCCATGATTCCACACTTAACTACTTGCACACAGTGAGTTCAGGGTTACCAGACATATTTTTGAAGAGAAAAAAATGCCGGGCGTGTTTTGTTAGTGTCTTTATTATGTATCTAAAGGCGGAACCTGACTTGCTATGGATGGATGTGGGTGCATCTGTAGCATAAATGCATAGTAAAAATGTAACCAAAGGTTTTTGCTAAGAACAGCTAATGGTGCAGTGTTGTATTATTTTGCGTTTGTGTTTCCATTCTTTCATTGACCTGCTTTCCCTTTGGTTCCCTAACAAATGCCTTGTGGTTAAAACAATCTGTAACAATGCTATACACTCTTTTTTCCATAAGCGGTTTGCTTTGGTTTGTACGACTTGGCCATTTAAGTGTGGTCCTCAGTGGTGACAGGTAAAACATAAGGTTATGCAGAGAGCCTGCATGCAAACCATTACTTTTTACCCGGTAACCCCAAATGTCCTTTATGTATGCCAGGTCAAGTTGTTACCTATGTCAGGTTCCACAAGGACATGGACTTCGCTAGCAAACTCACTTTGTATAGTACTCAGTAGAGTTTATAATAGATGCCTAATATTTTTTAGGATTTGGTTATGGATTACTTAATGTTTTCCAGTACCTCCAGTGCTTCCTGCCCCAAGTTTTTGCCACTCCTCATCTGTCATCCTTACCTTCCTACAGATTGACTAACTCTGTTTTTGGTATTGTGAAGGAAAGCAGGCATTTGTCTGTCTTATGCAGCGAATTAATAGGGACCAGGACTGGGGAGCGAGCCTTCAATTCTTGATAGCAGTTCTATTTGGCTGGAAAGATTGTCTTGGAGAAGACAGATAACATCATACTGGCAGAATTTCCTGGTACAGCCTTGACTTAATTCTGAGACAAGTTCATACTACAGTTCACTCATGCCAAATACAGTTCTATTTCTGTCTCTCCTGTGAAACAGTGGCACAGGGCTTTTAAATAATAAAGGTATTCTGTTATGATCTTGTGTTGAACACAGTGGAATTAAAAAAGACCTTTAGTTTTCTGGGAAGATTTATTCCTTTCATGGTTTTTCCTGTGTTTGTTGTTTCTTAAAAAGGATAACCAGGTGCCTTGCCAGTCTGAAGGCTGATGTGGGAGCATTGCTTGAGTTCCAGGAGTTCAAGGCCACCCTGAGTAACAACAGCAAGACCCCAACTCCCAAAAATAGTACAAAAGTGTCTACTCTTTTGAAATTCCTGATGACATAATGACTTGTGAGCATGTGAACAGTAGGTGAAAGGCTACTGAGTGCCACAGCTAAATGTGTTTTGTTGTTGACCGGAAAGGGACCACTTTCTCTATAAGAGCTATGGCTTTAAAATGCACAGTCACCCAAACTGTGCACCTAATTACATACACAGTTACTTACAGAGTTACATATTAACACAACTTGAAGCCTGTGCAGTGGGGGAGAAGCCCTTCCTCTGTGGGTATATGTGGCACTGGGTCAAACCATCTCCTTTGGGAATTGTAAAAATTTTCTAACTTTAGGAACTTCAGGGAGCATTAGAATGCAAGGTGAGCTTGAGCTGAAAGTAGTAACTTGTGGAGTCACTTTTAACCCTGTTCCACCAAGGCTTCTGTTTTTAAACAGGATGTGAAAGATATGTTTTACTCTTGTTGCTTACAATGTTGCTAAAATATCAAAGGTTAAAAAACTTTTTTTCTATCAGTTGTTTAGTCATTTTTATTTTTAAGTGCAGGTTTTCATTTTTAAAACCACTAAGTGTCTCATGGCCTTGAGTCTTGTCTTTGTGGTAAGAAATTTAGAAACCCATTTTTTGAGGCAGTTATATTAAAACTTGAGTTCATCAGAAGGGAAAGATGTCTTCCAGAATAAGTATAATGACCGCACCCCTTCTCTTAGAACACATCTTCACGTTAAAGGGTGACTATAGTGTAGGAATCTGGAGGGTAAGAAGTCTTTCAGAAAGGTGTCACTGAGAAGAAAGGATACAGCTGTGGGTTTTAGCTGAGTGGCTCCTGAGTCCAATTCTCTGATGATGTCTTTCCCTTTCTCGGGAGAACTTTCTATTTCTTTGCTGCTATTCTGATTCTTAGATGTTATAGTTTGCTAGAACTTCCCATGACAAAACATCACTGGATAGTTTAAACAGCAGAAATTTGCTTTATTGTAGTTCTAGAACCTGGAAGTCCCAGATCAAGATGTCAGAGGGTTTGATTTCTTTGGAGGCCTCTCCACAGATGTCACTTTCTCTTGTGTGAGCGTGGTTGCCTGTCTGCATGTGTTGGGAGTCTCTCTGTGTCCTGATCTCTTACAAGTACACCAGCTGTACTTGATCAGTACCCACACGTGTGGTCTCATTTTAATTCCTTGACCTGTTAAAATATAATTACGTTATGAGGGATTGGGGTTAGGGCTTCTGCACATTGATTCAGAGGAGACATAATTCCGTCAGTGATTCTTTTTTTTTTTTTTTTTTTTTTTTGTGGTACCAGGGATTGAACTCATGACCTTGCGCTTGCCAAGCAGGCACTTACACTGCTGAGCTAAATCCCCAGCCCAGTGATTCTTGAGAATATCAAATTTCCTTCCCTGGGCATTGAAGCAGCTGAAGTGAACTTGGGGAAGAAGCAAAATCTGTTTTTAATATTTTCTTTCTGCTTTTGCAGATACTGGGCTAACTTAAAGTTGTGGTTCAAACAGAAGATCAGCAAGGAAGAGTTTGACCTGGAAGCCCATAGGCTTCTCACACAGGATAATGGTAAAACGATTATCTGCGGAGTTACCTTATTGTTCCCAAATTCTCTGAGATTCAAGAAATTAAATTTTTTGAAAATAAAATTTTAGTTTTAATCACATATAAGGTCATCTTAATGTGGATATTTAAAATTAAATGTGAAGGATGGGGATGTTCAAAATTCCTTTCAAGCTAGACTAAAGTAGAGGTTTTCTTACATTGATAATATTTTGTATTTGACTTTTGACAACTTTCCCTTTTCAGTCCATTCTCACAACGATTTCCTCCTGGCCATTCTCACGCGATGTCAGATTTTGGTTTCTACACCAGGTAAGGGAATGGAAATACTTAGTGTTTGTCTTGTACAGAACAGTTTTAAAGCAGGTGACTTCCTTGGTCTTATATTGTTTTGGTCTGTATTTAACATTCCTCTACATTTTAGAGAACTTAAAAGTTAAGTGCAAAGTGAGGAAGAAGGTAGGAGGGAATAGAGAGAGGGTATTTGATAGTAAGGCAGGTGAGTTCTGTGGTGGGGAAACCACAGTACAGGTTGGGAACCTGGACTCGATTTGTATTCTAAATGAGGTAGCTTTAGCGTGCGTGTTTGGTACAGAACATTAAGGAGGGAAGAGCAGCATAATGGGGAGGTTTGTGAAAACTGGGCTTGCTGCATCAGCCTAAAGAGTTACATAGCGAAACATTGACTCCTGAATTTTTTGGAGATAAATGGCAGACTGAATTACAGTTTACTTCTTTGAACATCTTAGTTTTAATCAGGCCAAAAAATTATTAGGTACATTAAAAACTTGTTCATGATAAAAGTTGTCCTGGACTTTGTTAAAAGCTTGGATTTATAGGTAGGCACCTCTTGTGAATGTAGGTTCTCATGCCTCTCACCCCAGGTGATTAGGGTAATTCTGATTATTTTGTATCAAAATCTTGTGTTTTAACAAGAAATGATAGGTATTTTGTATCATCCCTCTATGTGGTTATATCTAACTATGTATAATGAAGACTCATATAACGTCTTCTAACACCTAATTCCTTCACTCTCAAAGAAGTGATTAGTGATGTAAAGCAGAGTGGGCAGTGGGCATTGGTCCATGGAGGTTGGTGTTAGAGGGGTGGCTGCTCCCTTACCCCTCACCATGCCATTGGTACACTCACACTGTGACAGATTTCTAATGTTTTGTTTGGATAATTAGAAGTAGGTTTTGCCAGACCTCCTTTATGTCCAAAATTGGATCATAGATAACTTATTTTGTTGTATGAAATTAATCCAAACAAAAGCTAACATTGTAAGGATTATATCTTACTTGTTAGGTAGTTATATTGTGAAGTACCACACATCCAGAAGAAGAATGAAATGGTCACAAATAAAAGCTGGTCAATAGGACTCAAGAGACACAGGTTCAAGTTGAGGTTTCACCACTAGCTTATATAGTCAATTACTCAGGGTTCTTAGCTTTTACATTTATATAATAGGGACAGTAATATCTATAAGTTTATGAAAAAACAGGTACAAAAATATAAAAATGTACTTTGAAAAGTAAAAAGCCAAATACATATGAAGTCGTATTAGTAAGTATAGATAAGCGGATTTTAATTAAAAACATGAGTATGTATTATTGATTATTTACAACTAAGTGAAGAAATACCCCATTTGGAGCCTAAGAATGTATTTCTCCATTGGACACTCAATATTTATTTTTGCAAAAGTAAAATTAATGGTTGCTAGCAACAAAGATAATTTCTAAAGTAAAATGTAGTTTTGTGCACTTAACAATTGTGAATGAGTTGTTTTCTATTTTTCTAAGTCAGGCAGAAAAGATGATTTTAGTAATACTACTAATCCAGTGACTGCAGCTTGTTAGATACTTTACACGCCCTCCCTTTCATCCTCACATCTCTTAGGGTGGTATATTCTTATAGACAAGGAAACAAACTCACATCAGAAAACAGAAGCCTGGAAACTTGCCTGAAGGCCTGTCAAAACCACAGGGAAGTGTAGGATGAAGCATCTGGGTGCAGAGAAGACCCTCCCTTTGGCTAGGGTCAGTCCTTCTGTCATGTGTCCTCGCAAAGCATTTGTTCCCGCAGTAGCAGCAGCAACCTATAAGCTCTGGTCTGCAGAAAGTTCCCTTCACTTTCTTGTTACCTGGCATCCACTTGCATTTACCTGGAGTCAATCTCCTAAGAAATCATTGATGATTGGCTGAGCTTACCGATAGAGACCAGGTGTGCCAAATTAGACATCTCTGCCTTGTTGCCCTGTGTACTCTGAGATTCCCTTAGTTCTTTTAGGCTGCTTAATACATTCTTTAAATCAACCATATTTATAGTGTTCTCTTGTTTTATGAATACATGTCTTCTCAAACTTTTCTGAAGATACCAGATAGAAATTTGGCAGTCTTTTTTGCATTTCTGCTCTAGGATGGCTATTGCTTGTTCAGTTAACTTGGTCTTTCTATGCTGGGCCATCTTTGGATATGGCTTATCCACCGTGAGCTCCTCTGTGTTGGCCACTTGGTTCCCAGTGGAGCAGTGGTGAGGTTGTGGGGTCTGTGAAATGTGGGGCCTGGCAGTGGGTCAGTGGGGGAGCTGCCTTCAGAAGGGGGTTAGGAAGCACCTGTAGGACTCCTGAGCTCTTCAGAGAGTGTTTTTACAAAAGCAAGCCACTCGGTCTGACCCGAGTCGCTTTCTCCTTTCCACTAGGCTCTGTGCTCTTTCCCTCGTGAGTGCGTGCTGTCTGCCACAGGGTTCTCACTGGGGCTGAGCTGATGCAGGCGCCCTGTCCTGGAATCTCCAGAGCTCTTAGCTAAACAAGCCCCTTTCTTTGTAAAGTTAGCCACCACAGGTCTCTGGTTGTATTACTGAAGGAGGATTTATAGCATCATGTTCCCAAATGTGGTCAAATGTGTGGTGATTTGTGGTTTTTATCAGTTTAAAGAGGTGTAGGATAAAACTGCCTTAATGAGCTGACAGGAAACTGGCATTAAGCTGGGGTCCTCAAACACTAGCTTGCAGGGAACTTTGCTACAGGGTCGCAATATCTTTATAGCTACCTCAGTAAGTTCCAGAAGCTTTGTCTAGCGTGACTGGAGAAGGGTCATGTCTCCCTCCCCATCTTCCTGGTCCCTGCTCTGTCTGGCGCATGTGTGCAAGCCAGCGAGCCGACTCGGGTTGTCTTCACCTCTGGGGTGTGGACTGTAGCTATGCAGGGGCCCTGTGCTTGGTTTGGTGTTTTCCCATCACTGTCTCAAACTTTTTTTTTGTGGCTCAAGGTCCTCTTGTTTTCATTGTACACTGAGTCCGGCCCTGGAATGAGGGAACATGTTCGTGTGAATGATTTTAAATATAGACTTGCCATTAATAATCACTTTCTGCCTTTTGGACCACCCCCGCCCCCCAGTTTTCACTCTCCACACCCAGTTTCCCGTGGGTTTCAGCTTGGCTTTGGCCTCATTTGCCACCTTCTTGCCTTTCTTGGGTCGTAGCTTCCACATGTCAGTTTTGTGAGACAGCAGCATGCTAGGCCATCCTGGAAGTTACCGAGCTGTCCCCCTTCATTTTGTCTCTGCTGTGAATGTGTGCCATTTACCCTTTTCTGTTCTCATTTCAATGAGGATTTTGAAAGGGAAGAAATGTGCTCGGTCCACCATCTGGGCTCGAGGAACCTGTCCTGCTTTTATAACAATACTATTAAGAAACAGAGCACCCAATAAACATTTATATAAAATGTAAAACGCAAATTTGACTTCCTAGAAAAATAATTTTGGTTGCAGCTAGAACAAAACGTGATGTGAGAGGATTTATAATTTTGTGGAGAAGTACAAAGAGAAGGTCTCACTTTGGCCATTTGTGATTTATTTTCATTGCTTGAGAATGGCCTGCATTTTAGTCCCAAATGAAAACACACTTAGCTGTTAACAATTGTCATTTTTTCCACTTATGGCAACTGTTTTTCTCTCTTGTAGAAGGTGCTGGATCTTTGCCCTGGACAGGGGGCTCTGCAGCCAAACCTGGAAAACCCAAGGGCAAGAAAAAGCTTTCTTCTGTTCGTCAGAAATTTGATGTAGGTTGTTTCCCACTAGATCTTGGTAACCATTGGCTTAAGGGTAAAGTGATGAACTAGGTTTAGTTTTTGAATATATATTAATAGAGTTGGGAAAAAAGAGTAGAGTCAAGGGAGGAGTCTTAAAGGTTATGAGTTGGACTGTTTAAAATTCTTGCTTGTTACTTGTTAAATATTAATACGTTATCATTAGCACTTACTTGTTTTTCAGTGATGGAAATCTAAGCCTGCTTTTCTCTCCCTCAGTATTTTTCTTGAGTGAATAGTGTTTCTCAGCTTGAAGGCGTTTTTCCAAATGCATGTTCTAGAGGCCTCTGAGGCCCCCGAGGATGCCCAGATAGATGCATCCTTTTGGAAACAGTGTAGGTCTTTTGGCTGTAAAATTAATAGACATTTTGGAATGACTTGAATTTTCCAGTGTATATCTAGGGAAAGAAGTTTTACAGAACTGTCCCTTTTAAGGGTAGACTGGATATTGATACCTTATTGACTGACACTAACGTTTACTTCTTTCTACCTTTACCCTGTGTTTTTTGTCAGTAATAATATTCAGTATATAGGGTCTCAACATTTCCAGAAATGTGTCCCTGCTTGAAAAAGACACCTTCAATATAAAATACAGTTTTATACTCAGAAAAATGAAAAGTAACAATATTAATTTTTTTAAAGAAACTTTTTATTAGTACATGTATGCAGTGCGTAATTACGTTCATCTTGGGGAGTTGGTACATGTACCTAACATGTCTTAACCACCCCTGCCCTTCCTGGGGACAATATAAGCAAACCTGGACAGACTATTGTTATAACAAAAGTTTCCTTTTTTGTGGCACTGGGCATCAAACCCAAGGGTACTATACCACTGAGCTACCTCCTCAGCTTTTTTTAAAATTTTGCAATGGGGTCTCTCTACGTTAGCTTGTGATCCAAGAAAACTTGTGATGCTCCTGCCCCATTCTCCTGAACAGGATTACGGGTGTGTGCTACTGTTCCTGGTTTCTACAAAGCCTTTTGGGTCAAAAATACCAAGAACAGTGATCATGGGGAAATGAGTAGGCTATCAATTTCCTGAAGAAAGCTGTGACTTTGTGAATGCAAAAGATTTTAGATAGTGTAACTATGTGCTAGATAGGTTCTGTATTGAGAAGTGTAAGTATAAAATAAGAGTAACTATATAGTTTACACAGTGTTGTAGTTTTATCTTGAAGCATTCCTTATTAGATCTGTTAGGTCTATCATATATATGGCTTTTTAAGTCTTAAGTGAAGCATGTTTTATTTTTAGCACCTACTGACTTGTGTTTATTCCTCACTTTTTGAATATAGTTGTGTATCTATTCCTGCTATTTTCTATTTATTTGTGTATTTATTTGACACAGGTGACCTCACTACTCACTGTATAGTTTATGGTGCCCTTGAATTTATTATGTAGCCCAGGCTGGCCTCGAACTCTTAGTGACCCTTCTGACTTAGCTTCAAAAGTGCGAGGATTACAGGGCTATGCTACCATGCCTAGCTTCCTTCTGTTACTTTGAGCACAGGGGTGTACATCCTGTGATCACTTATGTGTTAATTGAATAAACTCAATACATACTTTATTCCCTAAACTTGTGATTTGTGTGTGTGAATGAGTTTCCCTTTTACCTTTTAATATTCTCCCCTGTGTTGTATAGTTTTGCTGGCATTAATTTACAGGATCCCCAGTTCAACACATGGATTACTTTTTTTGGTATCTTACTACCTTTTATTGCAGTGTGAATGACTGAAATTTTTTACTCACAGCATAGATTCCAGCCTCAGAATCCCCTCTCTGGAGCTCAGCAGTTTGTGGCCAAGGATCCCCAAGACGATGACGACCTGAAGCTGTGCTCCCACACGATGATGCTCCCCACCCGGGGTCAGCTGGAGGGGAGGATGATAGTGACTGCCTACGAGCATGGGCTGGACAATGTGACCGAGGAGGCTGTGTCAGCCGTGGTCTACGCGGTGGAGGTTGGTTTTGCTCTTGGCAGAAAGAAACAACTTGAATGCGACAGGGTTGTGATTTGTGTGGAGTTGAAGTTGCTGTAAAAGAACTGAAACGTCAGTCAGTTTTTACAGAGTTGTCACCACTGAAGTTGTTTTCTTTTGAGGGAGAAAGGCATCGCATTCTGAAGCACTGCCTTCAGTCAGTAGACTGAGCTTTCAGAAAGGCCGCTGGTGGCATCACACTTGTGCGCAATCTGGTGATTGATTTGTCAACAAGGGAACCTTTTCAAAGGAGAGAAGTGGGGTTGGAAATTTTAATGATTCAAGTCCCTTGTCTTTGCTGAGTTACAGCACTTAAGGAGTAGTTGGTTTAGTGCCTGAACCATGAGATTCTTGTCTCTGCACACTGTTGCACTTAGGCATTCATTTATTTAGTCATTTCACAAAGTGTACATTTCACCCGCCTGACAATACTGGAGGGACAGTAGGTTATTCTCTTCAGTTCTCTAACCCTCATTTTCCTTGTCTATATGTCAAAAACAGTAATAGCTGTCTCTGATGAAAGTTACAAACACCAGATGAATTCCGTATGAAAACAGCACAGTGCTGTCTTGACTAATTCTTTTGTGTTTATTTCCTGTATATCTTACTTATGTGGCTTTTTGAGAGCAAAGGTTTTCTTTTCATGCAGAGATTTTGATAACCAATAAATGCCAAATCTTGTAATATTTTATCACATTTTAAACTGAGTTTCAAGGTAGTTTGTCTTTTTTAAAAAAAAAGTTGTTTCTTAGAAGTCATTTTTGAGAGAAGAGTCAATTTAGAGACACAGAAACTTTTAAAATGCATTTTACTAGTGCAAGCCCATTTTTAAAGAGAACTAAATAACAATTGACATGTGGCCATCTTTCCTGTCCCCTCTTGCTCTGGAATGGCTGAGATGGAGCCAATGACACTCCTTCATGTTTAGAAACTTTCCATTATTATTCAAGAAAAAGTTTTTAATCATGCTAATAAACCAGTACATGGCTCTAACGTGTGCTAGCTGGTCCCACCTTTCCATCTAAATGTGATAAACAGTTTTTGGTTAGTGGAAGATTGATGATTTGCTTTTAAAGAGGTTGTGCGATTTCTTTTGTTTTTACAGAATCACCTTAAAGATATATTGACCTCAGTTGTGTCAAGAAGGAAAGCCTATCGGTTACGAGATGGCCACTTTAAATATGCCTTTGGAAGTAACGTCACCCCACAGCCTTACCTGAAGAATAGTGTGGTAGCTTACAACAACTTAATAGAAAAGTAAGTGGTTTCTTATGATTTTTTGCATCTACCCTTTGCAAGTGGGTTACATTGAGCTTCTGTAATGACCACTGTCATATAATGGATTATTATGTTTTTGCAGGACTGAAAAAACGATTTTATTTTTTTAGGTCTTATTCTTGCATATTGTCTAGTGAGTTGTTCTGGCACCTTTACCTATCAGGCTGAATTCCAGAGTGTGGGCTGCATGTGGGTTTAATGTGATGGCCTCCACTCTCAGTTGTGGAATGGAGACCCTATGGGCAGTGCTTCCTGGTAGCCTTGAGTGGTGGGGAGCAGGCCTGCTCTCAGCCTGATGCGTGGACTGTGAGCGCTGGATCAAGGTTGCTGGATCTCGGAGGTGGAAGGAGGACTGGTGGATGTTTCTCCAGGTCCTCCTCTGACTTGTAGCTCTAGCTTATTATGAGTCTCACCATTTGGGAAAGAAAAAACAGTAATGGAATCTTCCTTGTGGTTATAGGAGTGACTGAATTTCCTCTCAGTGCAGGAGTTGTGTGTCTGCTGGCAGTCCCTCTCCATGGCCAGTTAGGGAGAAGGGATGCCACTGAGATGTACAAGTTTAGAGAAAAGTAAGGCTGGCAGGGTTGGCAGGTGGGATTGTGGTGAAGAAGAAAGAGAAAAGGCAAGCAGGTGGGGTGGGACAGCTGAGAGTTTGACAGGGCAGATGGTGTCAGTGGTTGTAGCAATGTCCATTTTGAGGCCATGGAGACCTCCAGAGGGGTCACAAGGCCCAGGTGGTTGAGCACCACTTTAAATGGAGTTCTCTGCTTAGATTGTCCTGTGTGGTAACTCATTGATTAGCTCTCATTCAAGCATATTTGTTTGGGATTATTTGTAAGTCATTCTCTAGAGAAAACCAAACAGAGAAACAAAAAATGGCCCTATTAGCAGTGTGTGTTGGAGGCAGTGTCTCTGACTGCCTGGGGGTTTGGTCCCCTGCTGGCCGGGCTCTTCTCCATGGCTGCTTTTCTAACGGCTGCTTTCCTGTGATGCCTTAAACCCGCACTAGTTGCTGCCTTACTGTTTTGTTTTACCTCCTTGTTATGCTTTTCCTAATTGGACAGGTTGTCTCCCATTGAGCTGTAATGTAAAAATCATGCCTGACTTCTCGGCTTGTGTTCTGCTGCGGAAATAAGCAAGATCTGGATTGATTTTCCCCACTCTCCACTCTGCCCATTGTTTTTCTGGTGCTATATCTTTCCTTACTATTTAGTTTTGAGCTTGTGGTCTCACTACTGCTACACACTTTCCTCTCCATGTCATTTGTTTTCAGTTCTACCATATCTCTTCAGTTTTCTATTAATTTTGTTTAAACTGGAAGGTGTTTAGGAGCAGGAATCAGTTTTGAATTGATATCCTGAGCTAAGTAAATTATTTTAACATTGTGGAGGAAGCTGGGTAAATGTAGTTGATTATACTTCATCTCTAGCTTGATAGATGGGCTTTTTTTAAAAATTAAAAATTACAGACAGCTTATGTATAAACCGAATGGGTTTCTAATACATTTAAAGGTACCAATACAATGCCTTCTAGCAAACCACTGTATTCTAGCTAGTCCGTTGTCTCCATTATACATGCTGGGAGTGTTTCTCAAATTGTTCTTTTCAGCCCCCCAGCTTTTTCTGCTCCCTTTGCGGGTCAGAATCCATCTTCTCACCCACCCCCTGATGATGCTGAGCAGCAGGCTGCGCTCTTACTGGCTTGCTCTGGGGACACACTGCCTGCATCTCTGCCTCCAGTGAACATGTATGACCTTTTTGAAGCTTTGCAGGTAATTCGTGACTATTGAAAGTTTATCTGGATTCATGGACAGGTTAAGATACTCTTCAGGTCTGTAAGAATGTTCACTAGTTTTTTTCCTACTTTTTGGCTATTTTCTATGTTTTATTGTTTATTATTAAAGCCATTAATACTAGCCCTATTTTCCAAATCCTGAGTCCAGGAGTCTTTCCTTTTTACCTTCCTTATCATAACTCTGTGTATCCAGTGGGAAAAAAAAAAGAGAGAGAGAGAAGAAAAACTACAAAACAATTCCTTTGTTCCCTTGAACCTATTTTAGAACCTTACTATCGCCTTGTTTTCTTATTATCTCATTTGAGATTCAGTAGATGGTGACTTAAAATTTATAGGTTGTATGTTTTGTTAGTATAAACCTTTCATTTTTTTTTTATGTTAGAGAAATAAGTCTACTAAAGTATAATTGGAGGCATGCTTACTTTTAAATTCCAGGTACACAGGGAAGTCATTCCTACACATACTGTGTACGCCCTTAACATTGAAAGAATCATCATGAAACTCTGGCACCCAAATCACGAAGAGCTGCAGCAAGACAAAATCCACCGCCAGCGCTTGGCAGCTAAGGAAGGGCTTTTGTTCTGCTGAGTTAGGATTTGAGGGTGTGGGATGCTCACCAGATTCACTGATTATTGAACGTTGAATGTTTCGAGGTTCACATTTCAAGATTGAAATGTATAGTATATATATAAAACCTTTCCTATGGAAATGCGACCTTGAGTACATTTTGTGTTGCTACTATGAAGGCATTAATATAAATCTAACTGATAATGCCCCATGTTTCTATGTATTTGTTCCCATTTATGGGAGCAGGCAATGAAGACGTTCTGTGCCTGGAATGGGATGTTTAGGCCTCTGCATCTTAGTGTCCTATGGGCGGCATGTAAGATAGATGACACCCTAAAGAAGCCATAGCTCAGTTCTCGTGATCAGCAGGACATTGTCGTATCTGCCAAGTTGTAACGTTTTTGCCTCTCCTAAAGAACTGTACTCATGCCTTTTGGTTGAAATAAACTATACAGTGTTAAAAGTCAGATACCTCCTTTAATAACCTATTTTAGTTTTTCACAGCTACACATAGTCCCCAGACAGTTTAACTGTATAGAAAATATGGAAAGGCTGTGCTAGTATTCAAGAGTCAAAGCCTTTCTTTACATTTAAAACCAAAATCAAAACAAACAAAACTCTTGGAATGCAATTAATCGTCTAAATGTGTTCCAATAACTGAAGTTTCCTTTAGCGTTTATCTATCCAAAGACTGATTGACCTGCTTATTTATTCCTGTAGAATGTGTTAAGATACCTATTTGAACAAATTGGATTTATGCTGGGTTATTCTCTTCCTATTAAATAGCTATTTCTATTCTTTCAAGTCATAAAGCGAAAGTAACTTACGTCTGACAGTGTTAACTGATAACCAGCTTGTTTATGTTGCTTTTTACTCATGAGTCGAGTGTTGTATAGATGGGTTTATGTAGTTCTAAATAATGGATATATAGATTTGTATATATGGTTCACATATATGGATCTGTGTATTTGATAAATAAATGTTCTGGGAGAAAATTTTTTGTGGTTTATTAAACATAAAAAGAGTATACCTTACACAGATCCAGGAAAAACCTTGCTTTCTGAGATTTTGGCAGAGACTTTTCAACCAAAATGTATTAAATGAAGACTTGAAAGGCAGGTTCCTCTTAAGGTACACCATTTCTTTCTTATGATGTGTAGAGTAAGACTAAAAAAAAAAAAAAAAAAAGCAGTCTAGTTTTAATTCTTGGGACAAGCCCTTTAGAATTTTAGGTGAGATAGTCCTGAAGAATTTTTTAGTTTGCAAGAAATTGAACTGATACTCAAAATGAATAAAGTGGTTTTATTTCAGACCACACCAGTGGGCCTCAGTGGCTCCCAAGGAGTATGGGGTAAACCTTACAAGTCAATCTGCCATGTCTTGCTGCTACTGTAGTAGCGGCCTCTGTACCGGTGTAGCACAGAAGAAATTTCAAGCTTAAAAATTCCTCACTACTCTGCACGTGGCCTAAACTTTGATCAGTCTTTGTGGTAGAATCATAGAATGGCAGAGGATTCCCTTTGCCTCCTCATCTCTTTCAGGTCTATACTGTGAATTAAGTCTGCTTTCTATGCCAGTTCTCAAATCATTTTTTAAAGTGGGATATGGCATTGATGGTAAGGAAGAAAGGTAGAAACAGAAGCATTTTCAAGAGTCCCTCAAAGATTTGAATGTCTTTTTTTGGGGGGGGGGGTCCAGGACTCAAACTCAAACTTCATGCTTGTCAGGCAGGCACTGCACCACTGAGCTAAATCCCCAGCCCCAAGCTTTGAAATTCTGTTTCACGGACGACTGGCTCCATCTCGGACACCACTGCCAGCTGTGGAATCCTGTGTGCCATCTCTTCCATCATTAAGAAGTCATAAGTACTTATGACCAAGTATCACTTAAAAAAATGTTTCAATCAGAAAAAAGGCTGAGATCAGAAAATTTTAGTTATTCCAGGTTATTTTTCCTTCGGGAATTTCTTTTAGCTATAGATTTATAGCTGCAAAATCAGGGTTGACAGGCTTGTCTCACTTTACTGAGCAGGCGGAGGACTGGCTTAGTGTAATATTCTGTCACCTTCATCACCCAGTGCTGTGGACACATCTCTCCATTGCCTGAAGTTGCTGAGATGTTCCCAGATTGTCTCCTCCTGTCCTTTGAGCATAGATGAACACTTGTGTCCTATCATAAAGTGCTTCTGGGCGGAAGGAAATGGGTTAGGTCTTTGGGTTCAGATTAGGAGTGTAGCCAAAAGACAGGTAGCATTTGATCTTTTAAAAAGGAGTAAAAAATGTGCAACACTAATGGACAGATTACTCCTCGAGTCTATGGCTATGATAAATTACGAGGACTAAGCTGCCTCTAGGTTCACGACACTTTTGTTTTGTGGTCAGGATCTTGCTATGTAGTTGAGGCTGAATTTGAACTTACCGTGTAGCCCAGGCTGGCCTGGAACTCAGGGTGATCAGTGTCTGGCTTTATGTTATCAGTGTTAAAGAGACTTAAGGAAATAAGATACCAAGTTTTCTATCCATCAATTCATTAGTGTTTTCAGTGATGTTAATAACCTTTATAGATTCCCTTCATGTAATTTTGGTAACTATCCCTGTAGCATGTGAACCACAACTGATTGAGGAAAAGTACTGTTTATGCTAGACTTCCTTCTAAAAGCCAAAACCATTGTTTTCTTCCCTTTGTCTTTAAAGACACCAACATTACTTAAGACTGTATCCCACTCAGTTTTTATTTGATTCAAAAGTATAATAAATATATTGGTACCAAACTGGATAGAGAATAAAGTATAGACAATAGCTTAAAAGGTAACTTTAGACAATGCTAGCAGGTAAGTAAAACCACCATAGTCTATCATCTTTATTACCAAAGTTTATTGTCAGGTCAGTTCCTATCTATTAGGGAGTATAACTAGGTCTCTGTGCCATAGTACTCTAGGGTAACAGCCATTCTGTACAATAGTTCACTGGGGCTCTGTTAGGCATAGGCCATTAAGTCTGGAAGGGTGAGTCCAGAAGACCCTGACAGCAGAGCCATCATTCTAGGAAAGTTCCAGTGCTATGCAACCTGTAAGGCATCATCTCTCAGCTGAAGTTGAGACTAAAGATGTGTCAAGGAGTAAGAGTTGAACCCATTTTCTACTCTTCTCAGCAATATGACTGGCTTCCATGCAGGAACCCAAAACTAAGTCTTGCAGCATCTTTTAAACTCCCAAAGCAGAGAAATATGACATGAAGAAGGGCCAAGAACTAGGACAGTTAAGTAGAAGGAAAATTAGTAGAAATGGAGGGAGTGAAACTTTCTGGAATGGATAGGAACAGGAGTTAGATGCTAATTTTGGATGACCAGAAATATAGTTGCAGGAACGGGCAGATGGGGAAACAATTCGAATACTGAAAGTTATTCAGATAAAAAGAGAAGTCGGCCCCACTTGTGTGTGGAAGAGTGGGAAACTGGTTTAAGAAAAATCAGAAAGGTAAATCAGTAACAGGAGAATGAGTACCTGAGTAGAAATCGGTGTTCAAGATGCCAAGAACAGCTTTTATATCCACGTGAGCCGAGTCTATAGGAAGGAAAAGTGGTCGTGGCCTGTTAGCCAGACTCGACAACGGAATGCCATTCTAGCAATGGCTTGGTCTGAGGGTTGCAGCACAGATAGCTTTGAAGGAATGTTTTTGTAACACTCGACCTATGTGGGAATGCTGATCACTAGTGTGTAAAATTTTGATGAATTCCCAATTACTGCAGGGTAGAAAATTTGAAGTCTTGAAACAGCTGTGGCTAAAGGTTCAAGTCCTCCTACTGCCCTGTGATAGAAACATTAAAATAAACAAAAAGATGAGTCAGTTGGCCGTGGAGCCTGCAGAGATAACTGAGTGACTTCTGCTGGCAGCCTAAGAAACAGAAGGGCTTGTGGACTACATGTTGCCTGATCCTTAAATATAATGAAAGAGGGCCATTAAACACTACCCTGAAAGTCACTAGCTGCCAACCAGATTGGGATGATAAACAGAACAGCACAGTTTCTTTTAACCTGTATCTTCCACACTAATCTAGTTTGTCTATAGAAAAGCCATCTGCAAGAGCCAGGTCAGTTTGCCTTAATTTTACTGTTATCATTAGCATTTGATTTTCCTGAAAGAGATGTGTTAAGTAGTGGGCGTACATGACACATTTTGACAAAAAGCCTTCTCTGTAGTCTTGACCTGTGTGGGACAGGTTCTACTTCTGGAAGCATTTTCAGAGGCAGAATAAAAGATGAACTTGAGGTTTTCTCCACAGAAAGGACACTGAGAGTTCTGCCCATATCACGAGTCTCTTGGTGGTGTTGACCAAATGGTCTCTTCTCCCAAGAAATACTTTGTTCGTTCATATTTACAGGTTTTTCCTGATGGACAGATGAAGGAATCTCCAAAACAAGGCATGGGGCAGGAAGTTTCTTTGCTCATCTTGTCTGTTGAAATGAAGGGTCTTACGATATTGCTGACACCTTTGAGGGTTGAGGCAGAGGGATCGTGGCCCTGGATGGATGCACAGGCCACTGTCCACACCCAGGCTGTTCAGAGCCCAGTTGCTTTTCCAGCTGCTCCTCTGCATTCACACTTCCAGGAATAATCTTGAAGATTCTCCTTCACAACTGTTTCCATCTCAGATCCATCTGCTAGAAAACAGAATCTAAGTGTGAAGTAACCCTTTTATTTTTTAGTATCTTAACAATTTAAAACAATAGTAATTGCATTCATCAGATTTCCAGATAAACAACAAAAGAGGCAGTTTTGTGCCAGGGCATCTCCTACATCTCATTCATTTCCATCACTTCCTCTGCCACACAGAGGACAGTGCCCATCTAAAGGAGCAAAACCTCACTCTGGTAGAGAACAGAAGTTCATGGCTGCAGCCTGGTAGGTCTCTTCCCTATCCTTTTCTAAGTGTTTGATCTGGTCCCTTGGGTAGGGAATAACTTACAAAATTGGAAATTCCCCAAAATGTTACCATAACAAGGGGTGAAAAACACACACATACACAGATAAAAAAATGAGATAATCCAAAGTTTGATAACCAGTAGAAGTACTAAACGATCAGCAGAGTAGGGAGGCTGAATTTACAGGATTTTAACAAGATGGAGCATGAGAAGAAAAAAAAAAAATTGAGTGATTTGGAGCATAAGAGTAAGAACTCCTTGCTGTACTGTAATTCAGGGACCCCAGAACTACAGTGGAATCCAGTGATATGGGTACAACTTGTTTGGGCGAAGGAAAGACGTGAAAGTTGCACTTCTAACACATGGATACGCTTAGAAAGAAGTGGGCTGGGAGATTTGTATTAGTGTTTCACTTGCAGGAAAAAGGAAGGAGAATGTAAACACCTAATTATACCTTAAAACAGAAAAAAGGGTGTCGAGATGGCTTCAGGTCCTCTATCAAAGGAATGGCTTCATCCCTTTTAGAACACCATCTGGAGGCACAGGGTACATGCTAATTGGAAAATGAGACTGGGAAGGTTAAAGCTAACTGTCTGCTTGGGTTTGCCAGTCCCAACTTCTTATGAAGTGGGTTGGCCACTCCCCTACTTCTCTGGGGGTGTGGGTGAAGTGAGTGGAAGCTAATGTGCTCATTTCAGCAGGGTTGGTTCTGATGGGCTTCCATTCCTCGCTTGCTTCTCCTGTCGAGGATTCAGCTCAGCAACATAAGTGTCTGCCTGGGAAGCATGAGATCATGCATTTGGTAGCAGACCAGATCTCTGCTACCCAAAAAAACCCCTGCTCCTCCTCTGACCTCAGTACTGTTGTCCCTGGGCTTCAAACTTTACTCAGAGCAGTCCTAAATATGCACTATTTTATTTTAATCCTCTGGTGCAAAGATTCCATTTAAAAACACCTTCTTTCAGACATCTGCTCACTACAGAAAATTACCATAGCTGCTTGCTCCACGGGAAGCTGGGGATGACACAAAGATGATGGAAATCCTTGGGAAAAGCAACCAGAGGCTAAACTCGTATCTCCCTGGGGAACAGAGTGCAGACCACCCCAGGACAGAGATCTGAGGCCCAGAGGACAATGAACCACCCTGGTCCTACTGGCCTTACTGGCCCTAAATGCTCAGCATGATTTACAAGGGAAAGAAAAAAATCTGTCTTTTCAATTGAACCTTCTTATGAAAGGAGCTACGTCTGACTACACTGTCAGGACCAAATAATTTCTTTCGCCATTACCACTTTCAGATGAAATGCTCTGGCAGCTCACCCTTTGTTCATTTCACACACACTCCAAGTGCTCACAGGTCCAGGCCACAAACCATACAACACAAAGAAGTCAAGCAATCAAAGTTTCCTATAAAGAGAAAATATTGATGGTGTTTTACCTACATGATGACACTGTAGCCTCTGAGACAATTTGACAAGTAAGAGAAAGGTATGTGTAAACACGAACATGTCCATCAGCAAAGACCCTGAGCGTCTATGCCCGGCCAGTTACCTGAACCTGTCCTTCAGTGGCCCTCCTGCATGCTTTCAGTGTCACATTCTTTTGGTGGCTCAACCCCACCTGGCAGCTCGCCCTCGATTTCCCACAGCACATCATCTTCCTCCTCCAAGTTGCTAGAGATGTGGCACTTCTTAAATCCTTGGACAATGGACTCACTTGAGATGCTATTCCATGCAACCATGACCCACTCCAGGAAGAGACCCAGGGGCGGCTTCTTAGCATTCCCTGTGGGGCTCAGTGCCAGGTTCCCGGCCAGAAGCCAGTTAGAGTATTGGGCCCGCACGCTGTCATTGAGTGGTTTGTACACCACCACATCCAGCACCTGCAGCTGTGAGGTCAGGCCCCCGGGGATGATCACCATGTCAGTGTTCATATTCTCCATGGAGCTCTTCACCGAGTCAGTGGCGTGGCCCCGGAAGCCGTTCAGGATCAGCATCCCTCGCTGCTTGGGCACAGTTCCCGCAGCTCCTGTCCTCCGTCGCCACACCACTTCCAGCCAGTCCTGCATCAAATCCTCAGTCATCCACCCATAGCGGTGGCAGCGGATCTCCATCCCACTGGGGAATTTCCCAGGGGGGATATAGGTCCCCCTCAAAATGATGTATGGAGGTAACTTCCTCCCATCAGCCAGGACACCCAGCATCGCAGTGATCTTCAGTTTCTCCCTGCCTGGCGTCTTGACCAAAACAGGCTTTTCACCCTGGTTGTCCACAGTCACCCTAGACGGCACCTCTAAGCAGATTGGTGTCTCGTCTGCATTCCCCATCTGTGCCACCTCATAGTAATGGGCCCTGCGCAGAGCCAGCACGCTGCGCTGGTATGTGACAAGCTTCTCAGTTAGGTCTTCAGGCAGGTGCTGGGGCACGGGCACTTTATGCCTCAGAGACAGGTCATACCTCCTCATCATCCTTCGACACCAACCCAGGCTTGCCTTGAACCCTTTCTCTGGAATGTTCATCTCCTGGGCGATCTCGAGGGCTTTCAGCTGCATGGCCTCCCGGGTGATAGGATCCCCTTTGGCCTGCATGTACCGGACGTACTCAGCCACACGCTGGTCCACCAGAGCAAACCTCCCATTCTTGGGACCTCGGAATGCCCGCCGCATGGCATGTGCATTTTGGAGCTGTGGTTTCACTTTGCGCCAGTCTCGAACATTTTTTTCTAACACCCCAAACTGCTTGGCGGCCTGGCAGTTGTTGGTGCTCTCGGCATACTCCACTACCATCAGCTTGAACCCTGCATCGTAACTTCGGCGCATGCCTCGGCTGAACTGAAACTTTCCAGCTATGTCATCAGCCGAGAAATCATAGCCGGGGAAGCCCATGGCCATGTAGAAGGGGTACCCCTCACTCCACTCAGGCAGCTCTGTGATGCACCGAGGCAGACGCAGGCTGAACCTGTCAAGCTGTTGAGGTGAAGGAAACTGGGAAGTGGTGTGCATGGGGTTTGCCCAGTCTGGGGGCTTAAGGTCAGATTCTTCATTTTCTGGGAGACAAACAGGAAGAAAGAAAAATAATGTCAGTTAGTTATAATGATCATTCAAGACTTTGGGCCAAAGGGGCTGGGGATTTAGCTCAGTAACATAAGTGCCTGCCTTGCAAGCGTGTGGTTGTGAGTTTGATTCCCGGTACCAAAAAGCAACAACAACCACAACAAAGACTGGGCCAAAATGCTTAACCTGAGGTTCACCAAAATCCTAACTTTATTATGTAATGGAGTCTAAGTCTTTATCCATGTGCCAAGTTTACAGGGACCACCAAATGGAATTCTTCCAGACATTGTGTGGATCACTGCCCCTTGTTTGCAGATGAGGAAAGTGGGGGTGACAGAACCTATGAAATGGATCAGGGGCCAAGCTAGGGAGAAGCTAAGAACTTCCAGTGGAACTGCACATAGGTATCATCCTGCTTGCACCAAGTGCTTTAGAAGCCATTTAGGGGCCAAAATAATGTTTTTGTGAATGAGAATCCACATGTAACCCATATTATCACCTAACAGTACAGAGATTTGGCTAAAAGCTATCTTTTGAATCAAAGCAACCTATAGGAAAAATCATATTTGCAATGTTAATATTTAAGCTTTTAGAACAGAAAACTAGGTTACTGCACACTAATGTTAGAACTACTTTTATTATATGTTTATATTTAGAAAGTGGTCACAGAAATTTAATATGCTTTGGGAAAACTACTGTGTATCACCAAAATTGAAATGCCCTAAGTTGAACAAGGCACATGTCATTAAAAAGAAAAAATTGCCACTAATTATAACTATCACATGCAGCGGCATTTTAAGAGGCATTCTCTATTTCAGAACTGTTAAAATGGTAGGAAAAAAGCACATGAAACATGGCACTTTAAGTTCTCACCTACAGAGAAAAGCAAATAAAGCTACTTTGGTTGTCTGGAAGCTATGTTATTTTTATCCAACTGCTACCCTCCTTATCATTTTTGTTGATAAAAGACTAAGTGCTTTTTTGACACATTTGCTTAAATGTGTATTGTACCTGTTACTGCTTTTGCTCTGAAATGAAAAGGAAGCCAAAGTAACTCTGGCAGCACATTTCTCTCACTGTTCCTTAGTCGGCAGAGGCACATGGTGTGCCGCTGAGGTGGCCACCCGTACTCAGCATGTACATAGGACCAAATGTCACAGGGGCCTTGTTTCACTCAAGCCATATACAAGGTTGCACATCAAGTCTTACTTAAAACCACATCTGATGAATGAAGACACAGAAGCCCGGGATGCTGCCTAAGGTCATGCAGTTAACATGGAAATCAGGAGATTTTAAAACTCCAAAGCCCATAATCTTTTGTCTCACAGCCCCACCTCCTTTCTCAATACCTTCCAGAATGTGCATAGAAACTGAGAATCCTGATTCAGAATGCTCCCCTTTGGATGCATGTTGAAGTGATTTACTTGTAGTACCTGCAGAAGTTCCTCTTTGGAGCTGCCACTTATCAGAATTATGAGACTCTTCCTCCTGTTCCAACCGGCTGATCATGTCTGGCTTAGGGAATGGGAATTCTGTTTATAGGAAACAAAAACAGGTAAGAGCTGTGTGTTTGTATCTTGGAACAACACAAAATAAGTACTGTACTTTATAACACTCAAACCCTGCACCCCCGGTCTTGTGAAAGACAGGGAAAAACCTTGGTCATACTTGAAACAGGTCTGTCCAAGGGACTTTCTTGGCATTTAGCAGACAAACTGGATGGGTGTAGCCACTGATCCAGTGAACATTTTGGGACCTGACTGATCAAACTGGAAAATCCACCAAATGGTTATATGTTAAGATAGGGCATACAAAAGTCAGGAGAGGAGCATCTTTTGGGGCTCTGTCCCCAAGTTACTGAGGCTGACAAGATGTCAATGACATCTACCTTCTTTCCCAAGGAACAATAAAGCAATAGGCCTTGATCCACAGTGACATTTTAAGGTTATATTCATTTTTCTCTCTTTGTAATAATGGGGATTAAGCCCAGGGCCTGCATACTGAGCTATATCCCCAATGCTTGCTTCATTTTTATTTTGAGAAAGGGTCTTTGTAAGTTGTCCTGGCTGGGCTGGAATTTACAACTCTACTGTCTCAGAATTTCAGAATGTTGGGATTATAGATACATGCTACCATATCCAGGTGTGAATACCTGGCTTACATGAGGAAAATTGTAAGAGGTGGCATAAGTCACTGAGTAGCAGGATGTAATATTTTTATCCTGTCCAAATCAAAAGCAAGAAATAGGATGGACACAGGTACGAGGGGAGAGAGTTCAAGTTCGGGAGGGAAGGATGTCACATACACCAGCGAACACAGGCATGCAAACAATTCTCTGGGCTCAGAGCTTCCACGAAACAAAGGAAAGCAAAGCTTTACCGAGGGACAGAACAGTTTCATAATTCATCCTCATGACTTCCCGGTAGAGAGCCTTTTGCTGCTCCGTCAAAACTTCCCACTCTTCATCAGAAAAATATATGGCCACCTCATCAAACAGGGCTGGTACCTGGAACATGAACGGGTCTTTCAAGGCTCACAGGTACAGGCAGACATAGACCATCAGAGCCCATGGGGTCTCACAGAGGAGCAGCATAGCCTCCCCGTTCCCTCCATCTTGCAGGTCAGGTATGCCCCAGGAAAGTCTGTCCACATTCCCATGGCTTCTGGGGGCCAGACAAGGACAAGAGAACAGGCCCTCTTGTGCCTACCACAGCAGCTTCCACCAGCCCCCACCTCAACTCCCAAATACAACAAGCAGCACTTTGAGAAGGGAGCCCTTCTATTGCCCATCACCAGGCTGGGGAACACTGGATGTTGTCACCACCACCGGCTCCTGTTCACTGTATGTCACTCACATTTCACCCCAGACTCCACCACCAGGGGTCAGCCACACCCAACCCACTAAATCCAACCTGCGCCTCTCTGCAGCCCAGAGATCCTCGGCTCAAGGGGAGGAGGGGTTTGAGAATTTGAAAAGGGTTACTGCTTCCCATGGGATCTCTGTCGTTTTCTAGGACATTCCATGTCCAAGGGTACTAACCTTTGTGTTTGACTTGAAACCTACAGTGCCCAGAAAGGGGCTGGTGAGAGAAGGGTTAATTAGAGCTTGATTTATGAAAGGAGAGGCTGGTGCAAGTGTGTTTGCCGTGATGCCTAGACCAGGTCAGTAGAGAAGCCCATGCCCCTCCTCCATCCCTCTCCCCCTTCCTGCCCTGAGCAGGAAAGGGTGCCCCACTAGCTACCAGTGGTCAAGTCATCAACACCAACCCTTTAAATCAAATTGCTTTCCTTTTTGTTATTTGTTTCTTGGTCACTACAAGTCCTACTCCAAAGCTGACCATATGAAGTGGTGAGAAACTGCTGGACAGCTTGTTTCAGCCTGGTCACTTTGTACTCTGGTCTTCAGAGTTGCTCCCCAAAGCTTAGTGATTCTGGGGGATTATACTGTTCTTTTGCAGCTTTCAGAAATCAGTCTCTACAGACTGCCACTTGGTCAGGGGTCAGGCTGCCTGATAACCAGTGCCTGGTCTCTCTCTCTTCCCTCACCCAAAGAGGCTCACAGATCCCCCACCCCAACCCAGAGCATCTTCCACACCCCTAGGGAGCACTTACTAGGAAAGGCCCTGCAACTGCTTCCTGATTTCCCCCAACAATCCTGTGAAGGAACAGAGACACCCCAGGTAAATCAAGGAGGAAATGGGCTCTGAGAAACCTCATTTTTCCAAGCTAGTCACACAGCCAATACATGGTGAGAGCTGGATCCAGCATCATGCGACTCCAAGCCTCTGGCTACTGAGAGCAAAGCTGCACCTGGTGTGACTAACCCTAAACTCTCTGCCACCTCTGTACTGCAGCTATTCCTTGCTGCTTGTCATATTAGGACATCTGCACATCTCTGACCATTCTTCCCCTGGGCCTCAGAGGTCAATGTCACTCTAGGCCTGGCTAACACTGACCCATCTCCAATGACTCAAGTAAACCAACCTACTCCTGGCTGCTGGCAAACCACCATGGTGGTACCTGTGACATGGCAGTACTCTTTGGCTTTACTTCTCCTGTCCATTAGAATGGAAGCCTGCTGTGGACAGAGCCTGGATTTTGCTTCCCTAAGCTTAGAATGCTTTCTGTAGTTGAGTCACTTGGAATGTTTTTGAGTGAATAATCTAGGTAAATAGTCACTGGATTTCCCTCCTCTTGCTGCAGTTGGAACCATTTCAAAGCATCATTAAATTTTATTTGTCACAAAACAGAGCCAATGCTTTGTAATGGGCAAAAATCTAAGTGTGAAATACTAGGAGGTAAAAATGGATCGGTTTCTGGATTTTCCCCAGATCTCCTCCTCAATCTAGAAAACCAGAGAGCCCAGGCATTTTCCATCCTTCCCTCTTCCTACTTCATAGGCTTTTAAATGGCTCTTCTTTGGTCTTTTGTTTCCCTAGGAAGTTTCAGATCTAGGCCATACCTAATTAAATCTCTTCTCCTTAGCTGATAAAACAGGACACAGCTTGGCTATGCTGGTCACTGCAGAGAGGAGGACACATTCTGGAAAAGCATTAGGTAGCAGGAGTGCTGGAGGTAGTGAGGAGGAGGCTGGGGTGGTGTTCACCCCCTTCTAATAATGACTGAACTTCCACAAGCCCACATGATTTGCCAGAGGCCCAGGGCAGTGCTTAGAAATTCCCCTCACAGCCGCTCTGTGGACTGCCAGGCTCCAGCAGCCCTGCTGTGCAGGCCTTCTTGGGAACCACAGAAGGCTTTTATCTGGCCAAATGCAGCAGCAGGTAAACAGGGCCAGCCAGAGACAGAATGGAGAAGCCAGACGTCTGCGGTCAGTCTCCAGACATCCTTTCTCGGCCTTCCAGGTGGAGGCCTCCATGCCTGCCGGCTTCCTTCCCTCAGATCAAGGGCTCAAAAAGGCAATGTTCCTCCTTTAGGTTGCATGCTCCGCTGCAAGGCTGGCATTCCAACACTTATTTCAAAGGGTAACTGTACAGCCTCACAATCACCCAGCCAGACCAGCAGGGATCGGAGGGGAGTGAGCTTGGAGTTTGTGTGGAACACCTGCTATGCACTGGGCACTGTAGAGGGCCCCCCAGTTTATCTAAAGATACTCTCTCTTGGACTATTTAAAATATGCTAGGGATGTGGGGATCACTACCTCTATGGGTAAAGGAACAGTGGCCACGTAGTATGTCCACCCAGTCACGGAGTGAGAATCTGATTCCCAAGGCCATACTTTCCTAGCAGGCCACACAGGTGCCTACAGAGCCTGGGGCTTCCCTTAGAAAGATGGGATAAGAACTAATTTTTCTTGAGACAGAGTTCAAACTCAGTGCAGCGCGCCACCCCCTCCTGGCTGGTGCTGGCCCTGTGCCTGGCCTACTTCAGCTCTAGCCTTTTCTACTACTCCCTGCCTGGTGCCTCAGGCTCTTCCTTCCAGATCAACTCCTAACTGCACACAGCACAAACCCTCTCCTTTCGGCTTGGCTCATTCCACTCACGATGAAGGCTCAGTTCAAAGTATATATATATATATATATATATATATATATATATATATATATATATATATATATTTTTGTACCTGAAATTGTATCTCTATTCCAATTCTATTCCCTTATAGAACACGGTACGTATGTCTGAATGGCTTTTATTAATCATCCTAACGAAACTCTCTACAAACCAAAATATATTATTTAAAATACAGGGCTCAATTCTTTCCTTTCCCTAATTTCCCTAATTTAATATCACAGTACAGTCTTTCATAACCTCACACTACAAAGTTAATTCTTTGTTGTATCTGCAAGGCTGTGCTGTGCATTAAATCTTTAAGTAGATCCTTGGCTTAAATACACTCGGCAACCCTCACTTCAAATCATGACAACCAAAAGTGTCTCCAGATGTTCTAGGGCTAGAAGCAGACAGAATACTCCAGTACTCAAGACTAAGGCTTCTTCAGGAAGTGCATGCTCTGGGTTGGACAACCCCCCAACACCCCTCCCCCCCGTACTCTTGGCAGCTGGTATTTTGTGCTGATGTTTTACTACAGCAGTCTGTACCTGGTCTGATTAATTCTGTTTACTTCCCAGTCTTTCTCACCAGACTATGAACTCCGTGAGGGCAGGAACCTTGTCTTAACACCGAGCACCATGGGCAACAGCAGATGGAGCGCAGATTGCCTGCAGGTCACAAATGCAAAATCCCCAGCACCATCAAGGTGCCTGGCTCCCTCCTTTGGCTATTTCGTTGTTTTCTTATTGCCCCAACTTATTCAGATAGCCACTTTCCGGACACTCATTTTCCACGGCTCTCTACTCCATTTAGGTGTTCTGTGCTGCCCAATTTAGTCTCAAAGCCCAGGATTTCCACTGTGCAGAGGTCTGGCTTCCACCCAGATGGGACTTCCTCCTGCCTGGATCAGACTGGGGACGAGGACAGGGTGGGCAAGGAACCCTGCCAAGGCCAAGCATAGCCTCCACAGCCAGACTGCAATCCCAGTGCCTGGCTTTGGCATTGTCTGTTAATTGAGGTATAATATATACACAATAAAATACACTAGTTTTAATAGTGCAACTCAGGAGGTCTACTTGTATGAACAAGTATCTGTGCACATGTAATCCTGGGGCAGAACAGATGAGCTTTCTGCACTCCAGCCCTGTCACGTGGGTGCAGGGTAGATGGGATAATTTGGAACTGGCAGGGTTCTATGAACTGGGGCTTCTTCTTGGAAACAAGGGATAGTAGGCATTGACGACACCAATAAAGTTTTCACATAATGGAAAACTAAGCAGAGTAAGGCCAATGTATTGTTTATTTAAAATCTTCACAGTTCAAACTCAATTTCCATGAAGTCTAGTAACTACTACGAGTAACTGTACATAACTATAACTACCTGGTCCACTTCCATCCATTCAGTTTACTGTACTTCTATTGCTTTTCTCTCTGCATATCCCTGTTCCTGGTTGCCCATCATTTCAGTCTAGGCTAGTGGACATGCGCCCTCCTGGGTGAACCACTATGAGTCTAGCCTCTCTGTACGTCAGCTCTGTGACCCAAGTCTTATTGGTACCTATAATGTGCGTGTTCTGCAGCAGGGTGTTGCCAAACAGGTGGAAGACCAGGACAGTGTCTCAGCTTCTGAGACTTAAGATCTGATGATAAATCTCAAGGCTGAAGGGACTGTTCCCATGACGGCCTCTGCCACTTACCACTCTGCACTGCCTTTTAAAGACACAGGGCTGTTTTCTCAGGAATGCAAACATACAAGGGCTGGGCTATTTTTGCGTCTCTGCCCCAGGAGACTGAGAGCAAGCCTGGCTCCTAGGTTGGTTCCCCACCTTGTGCGGTCGCCCCCACACTTTCTTACTTACCCATCCACCCTCTGAACAGATTCGGACTTTCTGCATATCTGTAGGGCCATCCTCCAGTTCCCGGCTCTGAATCTCTTCTTCCTCTTGCTCTTCTTTCAAGGTCAGATTGAGAGGGTAGGCTGTGGACTCCATCTCTGCAACAAGATTGGGTTTGAAAAAAGCAGAGGTCAATGGGAAAGCTTGGAGAAGGCTCAGCAACCCACAAACCTCCTTAGCCCCGAGCACTGTTGTGGCTAGAATGAAGGCAGGGAATAGCTGGGCCTGGGCAGGATGGGTTTCAAGGAAACTACCAGCAAACTGGAAGCTGGCATATTTAATGATAAGAGGGACGGTGGGTAGATAGCACCTGTCTGCCTTCAAATATTTAGGAGCTTTTTATGTGGCAGAGAGGCAGGGACTGGTTTGTAAAGTCCCAAGGGAGCACTGAGGCTAGTGGGTAAGCATTCCAGAAAGGTTTTAAACAGTACATGGAGAAGCAGAACTTTCCCACAGTTAGGAGCACCCCAGACAGTGAATCAAGAGAGTGTTGACTTTCCATCAGTGAACAGAACACTTAACTGGTTTTGTACTAGAAGGCAGTTGAGTATAGAGGCAATGGTTAGTTGATCCAGAAAACTGTATTGATTACCTGGATTTTCCAAATTCAAAGGCGCTGTCCAAGAGCCAGTTCAAAAACAAAACAAATAAAAACCAATCTACCTTAAAGGTCTTTGCAAAACCCAGTCAATCATACCTACGGAGAGATAGACCCAGATAACCAAAGAGGTGCAAAACTATGCCGGGGGTCCACCCAGGCCTGTAAATGACTTCTTGTCTTTAGGACACATGTTTGCCCAAGAATCTCTGAGCCTATACAGTACAAAGGGCCGAGCTCTGGCCCTTTAGGGGCGCGATTCCTTAATGTGGACTGAATGTGCACCGCGTGGGTCACATCCTCTTGGGTTTCCCAAGAAACGATTATTTTGAGTTCAAAGTCAGCTGGGATATTTAAAGAGGAGGGGTGGAGGCAGCAGACTCGCACGCAGAGGGAGGGGGCTCACAAGCCTGCCGGGCCAGCCGAGGGGAGGGCGGGGGTAGAAGGGCCCCGCCCCGTGCCGAGGTGCCGGCGGACAGGCCGCCCCCCAGCGCCTGGAGCCGGCGCGCTCCGTCTCTCCAGCCATCTTGTCCCGTCTCTTTTCCTCCGCGCCCCCGGCACCTCCCGGCCCACCCCTGCCGCACCTGCCGGGTGGCGGAAGCCGGCGCCGCCCGCCTCCCCTGGCCCGCCTGCAACAAAGGCGGCGGCGGCGGCGGCGGCAGGAGCTGCAGCCTTGGACCCCGATTCTCGCCCGGATCTTCCCCGCCGCGCCCGGAGCGATCCTCGCAGCACCCGCGCCGCGCGCACTCACCCCGGGCCGGACCGCGCGCGGGCGGGCGGGCGGGCGGGGGGGACGCAGGGACTGCGGCCCGGCTGTCACGGCGCCATCCTTTCCGCCTGCCCCGCTGCCCGTGCGCGCTGCCCCTCGGGAGGGAGCGGGGAGGACACGTGGTGGGAGGAGGGAGGGTCTGGCCCGGAGCTGAGGGTGTTGGGAGGCGAGGGGAGGAGCGCGCTGATGTCAGCAGGCCCAGTCCCCGCGCGCACCCCGTCCTCCTCCCTGCGCGCGCGCCGGGCCTGTTGGTCCCTGGGCTGGCAGCGACTGCCTAGCCCGCTGTCTTTCAGGCCCTGCTGCGGGTGGACGAGGAAGAAATAGCCAGGCTGTTTTTCAGCGTGGGAGCACACGTGCGTGTGCGCATGGGCACTCCCCACCAGTGTTCCACTTGCCTGGATTGGGGAACGCGCTCTGGAGGCCAGATCTGCCAGGGAGGGTAGGAGGCGGGAGGGAGGCCAGGGTGTTGGCGCGCACTTAGGTGCCTAAACTCGGGCTCCTTTGCTCTCTCAATCAAAGGAGGCCATATTGTTTGGTAAAAAGGAGCAAACAAGCATTTATTCCAAGCTCCCAGGAGATGGAGCCCGTTTGTCTCAAATCGCCGTCTCCCGGTGTACAGATAGGCAAGGAACTTTTATAGTAAGGAACGTTGCTGAGGAGGAGTGGGTGTGCAGGCGGGTCAGAGCCACACTTGTTTCTCTCACTTCCCAGGCGTCTTCAGCCTTCTCGGGGAAAGAAAACTGGGCTCCAGGCCTCCTGCTGTGGGCACCTGCCTGTTCCTTAATTTAACCAGGAAGTATGGGGGAGTTGCTTATCACTAAGAGAAAATATTTTAACTTTTTAAAGTTCCAGTATGTAGTGCCAGGGCTTGGAGAAGAGTGCTCCAAATTCTGTCAGGTGAATGTACAGACCCCGTTGCACACGAGGAGAGAATTTTCAGATTTTTATATAGTTTGTTAAAGCACACACTGAGCAAAAAAATAAAGTGCATGTTTAAAAATTTAAAAAGACATTGCCATGGATCCTCTTCAAAATACTGCTTCTCACTTCCGACACGCTTATCCCAGCCTTCTTCCACTTATCCCAGCCTTCTTGCACTTATCCCAGCCTTCTTGCACTTTCTGAAGCAGTTCTGGCAGTCCTCCTTCCAGAGTTCTTCCGTTGCTCTTTCTTGGTGGCCTGAATTGACTGACACTTACCTTCTTTGATCATTTTGAGTTTGCATAGTGCCAGACCTGGTTAAGGTAGGACAGCAAAATTTAAAAATTCACCTAAAAGAAAATTCTTCAAAGTCCTTTTATAATAACTTATTAGTTAGGGCTCTGAACCAGTTTTTTTTTTTCTTTAAATCTGGAGACCCACTGTAATATTTTTATTTGCTAGAAATTGCCATGCACAATTGACCAATAAGAGGTGATCAAAAACGTGAATGTTTGAAATAAAAATTATTACAGTAAACAAATATTGCCATGAATCCCCCGCTCAAAATTCTTGTAATTCCTTGCTTCACTTACCTCACTGCTCTTGGCAATAGTGTCTTTTTAATAAGTTAAAACAAAATTTTAAACATTCACCATAATTTTTGATCACCCTTGTATAATGTCATGGATAACACCGTTACATAGTAGGATGTTTCATCTCTGAAATGTTTGAAGTGTTGGGGCATAATGATAATGTAAGAGCTCATTTATAAGACAGCAAATGTACAGGTATTTCACAATCAATTAGACGTCTCTAACCAAATTTCTGTTCTGCTGTTTCTGGCTGAGTTCAATTGACCTAGACGGTTTCTATAGCCTAGCTGCACATTTCTAACAAGCCCAGAGTCAGAGTAATTGTCTATACGTTAAGGCACCCTGGGCTAATTCAAGGGCCCCCCTCTATTATGGTGATGCCTTTAACTGCTTACTCTATATTATGGTAATTTCTTTAACTGTGCTCATTGTGTAAGGACCCCCTCCCTTTGTTCCCAGAGTGTTTCTATTGTTTCAAGATTAGCCTGCCTGTCAATACATGACTCAGGGTTTGTCACTTGCTTTGTACCTCCTACCTCTAAATAATGTATAAACTAAAGTTTTCCTAAATTCAGGGCTGTTTGTTGCCTTTGAGGAATTATCCCTGTAGCACTCCACTGGCATAAAGACCCAACAGTCCTCTGGTGTAAAGATTAAATGCTGCCTCCTTATCTCCTTGGTGCAAACAGTCTTTCTTTCCGTTCAGTTTGGTTTGGCTTGGCTTGGGAATTTTCCCACAACAAATGGAGTTATTTTCTTGAAGCTCTGTAGATTGTATAACAAAAGTGACACAAGAACCCCCAAAGACCTCTTCATTCCAGAAAAAAGATTGTGCTTTGGGGTTTTTGTTGGGTACTTGTGAGACAGGAGAT
This sequence comes from Hydrochoerus hydrochaeris, assembly GCA_004027455.1. Taxonomy (NCBI): domain Eukaryota; kingdom Metazoa; phylum Chordata; class Mammalia; order Rodentia; family Hydrochaeridae; genus Hydrochoerus; species Hydrochoerus hydrochaeris. The sequence continues at coordinate 84,532 of PVLA01004422.1, forward strand.
GAGGGCCTGGCAAACCTAGCTGGGAAAGTAATCATGACTTGATAATTACAGAATCCTAGGACACACATGCAGAACAGTTCCCAAAGCCCTGCACGTGGACTTTTTGAGAGAACTCAGGCAGGTTTTCAATAGGATGGCCTATACCTGGTGTCAGCCCGAGGAATGGATGATACACAAAGGACAGTGGACATTGAGCTCTTTGCAGCTGATGTGCCTGACTCAGTGTCAGCTCTCAGAGAAGGGGTTGGCCAGCTAAAAGCCTCCCAATGAAGAAGACTAAAGAGGCCCAGGGAAACTTGCAAAGTCCTGTCCATAGGCATCTCTGTCTCCTGCAAGAAACCCTGGGTGACTCTAATGAGTAAACAATTTCAATTCCTTTGGCTTCTGTTTTAATCTTCTTCTCTAGAAAACCCACTTCTAAATCTCTAGCCATATTTGGAATCAAGGAGAGCCCTAGCCAGAGCTTCCTTACTCCTGATACAGGGAAATGAAACACCCAACCTACTAGATGTCCAGTACGATTTCATGTTCTCTAAAATCAAAGAATGAATTTTAGGAACAATGGAGGTTAAGGGCAGAATATATTTATTGAGAGAAAGAAAGCTTCTGTCGAGGGACACAAGGGGTCCCAAGCGGGTTGCCAAAGAGTCTGCCTTTTCTAGGGACTTTTATAGAGTAAAACCATGAGGTGAGCTGGGTCCAAGATGGGGAAAACTGGCAACTCGAAAGGCAGATGGGCATGAGGTGGGACAGAACTATGGTCAATCAATAATTAATTAATTGTTCAGGTAAAATTAACTAAATCAGGGACAAATGGGGAAGCGAGTCATGTAGTAAGTGAGCATTCTTATGGGGCACTCTTCTTGTAGGGGGTTGGGATGGTGGCTGCTATCTTTGTCAAAGTGACCCATACCTATTTGGAATATCAATCTCTGATGTTTATACTTAGGGTGTGGTTGCATTTGTTCTGCCTTTTGTTTTGGGATCTGGCCCACAGCAGGAGGTGTCTGTCTCCTCTAAGGTCAAAGACAATCTTAGGAACAACAGAGGTTAAGAGTAGAATATATTTATTGAGAGAAAGAAAGCTTCTGTCTGAAGAGAAGCAGAAGCGGTTCCAAGTGGGGTGTCCAGGACTCTGTAAGAGATTTTTACAGAGTAAAGCTATGGGTTTGGAGGGGGGCTGGGAACTCACAAGGCAGATGGGCATAAGGTGGGACATAACTACAGTCAGCCAATAAGATTAATAATTCAGGTAAAATTGATTACATTAGGGACAAATGGGAAAGCAAGCCACATAGGAAGTGGGCATTCTTAGAGTTGTGACCTTTCCCCTAGGGGGATAGGATAGTGACTCCAGGGTAATAGGGAACTAATTAGAATATCAGTCTTTAGAATGTAGATACATTTGTTCAATCCTTTGTTTTGAGACCTGGCCCAAGACAGGAGCGGGAGGTGTCTGTGTCCACAGTTGTAAGGTATCTGCACTGGCTCCTTTGAGGACCTAACCCATTCTCACAGCCTATAATATTTCTAACTAACTGGGCTGCCTGCAACACTACCATAAGTTGTTAATTTCTCCACAGTGTCCCACTACTAGCAAAACTGGGGGCAATTCTCCAATTCCAGCAAAGACCAAAGCAGATTTTACCAGTTGGAACTATGCCAGGCCATACTTCTAGACACTCTTGAGGTTACCATAAAGACTTGCATTCCAGTCTCGTGAACAGGTGATCTTCCAGACCTATCTGGTCAGGACATCAGTGATCTGAGGATATGTGGTTCACTGATGGAAGTAGCTTTGTCCAAGAAGGACATCAAAAGGCAGGTTATGCAGCTATCCGTTTGCAGTGGGTCATTGAGGCCAAACTTCTCCCCCTAGGTACTTCTGCTCCTTTCTTTCTAGATTGGTGCTTGCTGATAAGTAATCATCTATGAAGCACAAGCAAGAAATTTTACAACTCTTAGAGGTAATCTATTTTCCTAAGCAGGTCACTGTCATTTATTGCAAGGGAGACATGTTTAAAGTTTTCTTGGGAAATCAAAAGGCTTAGGGAGGCAAAAAGGGCAGCCTTATAGCCCCTCAAGACACTGGCCTTATTTCCAGGTCCTGAGAAACTGTTGAAGTGTTTTTTTCCTCAAGGGATGCAGTGCAAAGTATAAAATTCCTACATAGGAAATGATCACTTGAGTTTTCACAGGACTAGGAAGGAGAAAAGTACTCCTCAGAACCTCCAGAAGACCTGAGGTTCCTCTTCAGAAAGTGAGACTCCAGTATTGCACTGGGTGCAGACAAGTAGTCACTAATGATGCTAATTCATCAGTTTAAACGGGCACCCGTATTGAGGTTCTTGTTTTTAATGTATAATGTGGGTAATCTTGCTAAGACTACAACTCTCAGGCTCTTGATAATTTATCTAGCTTTTTTATTTTCTTGCTATACTTTCTCCTCCACAGGAACCATGGCAATCTGACCTGCTACTTATCATACCTGGGCTCTGTTAGAGTCTTCTGGCACAATAGAGAAGTGGAAAAAAACAAAACAAAAAGAAAATAACAGGTTTATTGAGGACATGGAAAAGAGCACACAACCCATGGCAGTTGGGCTGCCTCCTTTGACTGGATACAGAGAGGCTGCCTCTGATTGGAAATGGCGCATGGGGAGGGCATTGATAACGTGTGAGGAACTGATTGGAATTCTCTGTGTGTGCAAACAGGAAGGGGAGTTGCAATGAGAGCTGAAGAAGAAGCAGGAAGTGGTAAGCATTCCTATTTTACCAAGAGTAGATACCAAAGGTGTAAGGTTTCTTGCTAAGCTGACTGAACTGGATTCTTGCTGAGAACAGGCAGGGTGATCAGATATCGAGGGTAAGGGATGAGATTTTGATCAGATATGGAGAATGATCAGACATGATAGATTTAACAGCATTCTTGTTGAAAAGTAAGTTACACATGTGTAGGCAGGGTGCAAGGCCAAGAAGAGAGTTTGTCAGACTTTTCAAATCCCAGAGATCCGAGTGCATGCTGGGAAAGCTTTTTCTTTAAGTTTGTGGCCATGCCTGTTTATTCACATGTGAATTTTACTTCTTCCTTCTTTCTTCTTCATTTTTGTACTGGGGGGTTGAACTCAGGACCTCATGCTCACCAGGCAGGTGCTTGTGCCACTGAGCTAAATCCCCAGCACGTGAATTTTACTATATGCCTTGGGATAGGCCACTGTAGTGTTGAGTGGCTTCTTACTGTGTCAAATACAGAATGGCAGACATAACCTCGAGGTACCATCCCAGCTGATAACCCAAGACAACTGAAGATCTGCTAGTGGGTGATTATTCAAAACTTGAGAGAGGGGGCTAGACTTTTTATTTTAATGAATAACTTTTTGTGTGTAAAGTTAATATTTTTTAGAGCAGAAGCAAGAGCTTAAACTGACTGAATTCTCATCATTTCTGAAGAAACAGCAGGTTCAAATGGGAAGTGGGAAGGGTGTCCTCAAGGGGTAAGGAACAATATTGGCACTCCTGCTTCTTAAAAAATAATACAGGCCATGATACAACCAAAAACCAATATTATGTTAGGATTTCTAGTCCCTGAGAGCCCAAATATATAGCTTTGATTAGAGTTAGTGATGCACTTGAACTCTTGTCTTTGAACTCACAGCCACAAGATTTTCATTACTGTCTCAGGACCCACCTTTTATAGGTCCCTAACTGCTAACAGAACTCACTGTTGTAGCAGAGTGCTGTGGCAGGCACAATACCCCGCAGATGCAGTCAAGTAGTTCTGTAGGTCATATCACTTCTCTCTGCTCATAATTCCTCATCTGCTAAAAGACAGTGCAGGCAAATACTTTCCAAACTCTTTTGTGTTTCTATTACTCAATGATTCCATGCTCTGTAAGAAGATTCCATTTCCATCTAAATGGGGAATGACTGAAGCAAATCTTGGAGACAGTGGCATACTCTGGTAATGCAATAGTATGAATTTCTCTTGGTAGGAGGTTGATAAGTATCAGAAGAACAAGTGTGCAAGCAATATATCACTTCTTTAATGATGCTGTTGATTTGGCTCCATCCTTCATCCTGTTGAATTATTATAGTGCACAAGTACAGGAGTTCCAAAGAGCTCCAGCACCCACAAAGTACTCATTTTGAACTCTAGAGCCCACTGTTGAACACACATTCTTTTTTTTTTTGAGACAGGGTCTCACTATGTCATTCAGGCTGGCCTTGAGCTCACTTTGTAGCCCAAGCTGGTCTCAAACTTGCAATGATCCTCCTGCCTCAGCCTCCCAAGTGCTGGGATTACAGGTGTGAGCCACCATGCCTGGTTGAACACACATTCTTAACCTTCTTTGGCCAAGTTTCCATAGCTCTCCCCTCAAATCAGTTACTGGTGCACTTTTCTGCTTTCCTCAGGCCCTGTGGTAGATTGTATTAGCAGTCTTCATCCTTTCTGTGCAGGCACATAGCTTTGCTGAAGTGTTATATGCAGAATGTGCTTCACTGACTCTTCACGTGACCTGGACACAGGGTGTGTTTTGGCCACTGGAATGTGGGTGGAAGGGGTGGTGTGTTGAGTCCTGAGTAGAAGTCTTAAGAAGTCTCATGTTTCTGCTTCATCTCTAGGATATTTTGACCTCTTCCATGACAAAAGCCATTAAAAGTAGTTACTGTCCTTCAATTCTCCTTGTTAAAGTGTGTTCTGGAGTCATCCAGGCCAACATGGAGGCACTGTTAATAGATGAGTACTGATACATCTTATATAGTGTTTTGCTGGCCACAGGAAATTGAGACAATGACAAAGGCAACTTTAGAATTAGGTCTCTCAAAGTTGGCCTTCCTTGGAGGTGCTGGAGGCAGGAGAAGAAAGAGATGCCCACTTCATGGTGAATAACCTCAGGCATGTGGGTAAGGAAGTCCTGGGTGGGGAGAGAAGGAAAAGACCAGAGAGGGAAAGGAGTGTTTCTGCTGACCCTGGCCTCTTCCTGGAATTCTGGCACTTCAGTGGAAGAGTGAAATATGATTGTCATTTTAGAAATTATTCAATAAAGCTGCAAGATATTCTTGGGGGCCTTGGTAAAATGACAGTAGATGCCCTGCTGTGGACTGAGTTACATCTTCATCCTTTTCATTTTGTATTGTGAGTTGGTGTCTCCCTATGTTGCCCAAGTGGGACTCAAACTTGTGATCCTCCTGCCTTGGCATGTTATTCTAGAGATCTAGGATTACAGGTGTGAGCAAGCATGCTCAGCTCTATTTTCCACTTGTGTCCCAGTCCTTTGTGACTGTTACCAGAAACCTGGTAACTCTCCTCTGAGCTTTGATTGAGAGAGCTTAGGCTTTCTGTCTTGCGGCTTTACCACAACCGAGGGCCTGTGGTTTTCTTCATCTACCATGGAAAAGAGAAAAGAGAAATGGAAGAGGCACATCCTTTTCTTGGTCCTACAGTAATACATGCTTCTCTTGCTTTCATGTCCCCCATTAGGATCAGTTAGATGGCCACACACATATGGGAAGGGGTGAAAGTGCACAGACATTGCTCTCTAGTGACCGGTCCATACAGGGGCCCAGGTTTTTGTCTCTGCCACAAATACGTTTTTCCTTTCCACAATTGAAACATTTCACTCACTGTCTTATTGTTGACAAGTTTTCTGGAGAGATTTCCAGTGTGTTTCTTATCCTTTTTCCTCTATAGGTAAGGGGCTTATTTCCCTCTCTGACCTCTTTAGAGAGTTTCTTCATCTTTAGTTTGGATATTCTATTAATGAGGGTTCTCCATAGAAACTAAACTAATAGGCGACTATATATGTATATAAACACATATATGCATATGTATATATATATAAATGTACATGTGCACATATTTGTATACATGCATATGCATACACACATATACACATATAGTATATATATATATATATATATACACACACATACACATGCTTATATTCTGGGGTCTGAGACAATATGTTTTCTGGAAGCTAGAGAAGCATGAAAGCTAGTAATATAGTCTATGACTGAGCCCCAAAAACAGGTGTGTGTGTGTGTGTTTGCATATGCATGCAAGTCTGTGCACACAAGCCTGTTCTAAATCCCTAAATCTGAAAACTTGACAACCAAGAGCACCAATGTCCAAGGACAAGAAAAGATGCATGTCTGGTTCAAGAAGAGAGTTTCTTGTCTCCTATTTTTTTCATTCTGTCCAGCCCCTTTCTGTCTGTGTTGGTGAGGGCAGAGTCAAATTCTGATTTCTTTGGGAAACTCCCTCATAGACACACCCAGAAATGTTTTATTAGCTGAGTGTCTCTTAGCACAGTCAAGTCACTGTACAAAAATAATCATCACAGATACGATATTACTGTAGATTTTTCTGGTAATGATCCGACTTGATATTCCTCTACCTACCCTGAACATGTGGTTTTAATATAGGGGAATGAGACTCTCAACCTACTATGTCCACGAGCTCGTGTTCTCTAAAATCGAAGAATGGATTTTAGGAACAATGGAGGGGAAGAGTAGAATATATTTATTGAGAGAAAGAAGAGAGACGGAAGGGGGTCCCTATTGGATTACCCAAGACTCTGTCTTTTCCAGGGACTTTTATAAAGTAAAACCATGGGTTCAAAATGGGACATAACTATAGTTAGCCAATAAGATCAATAGTTCAGGTAAAATTGATTACATTAGGGACAAATGGGGAAGCAAGTCATGTAGAAAGTAAGCATGCTTAGAGAGCAGTGACTCTTCCTTAGGGTATAGAATGGTGACTCATGATTTCAAGGTGATCCAGATTTAATCCCTAAGGATTACACTTAAGGGTGTGGTTACATTTGTTTTGCCTTCTGTCTTGAGATCTTGGCCCACTGCAAGAAGTGTGTGTCCCCTCCAAGGTCATCAGATATCTGGTTTTCTGTGCTACCTTCCTCAAGGGCCTAGTCCTGTCTGACTGCCTATATTTCTAACTGGCTCAGCTGCCTGTTTGATGTTAGTCATTCATTTGAAAACTCTCCGCTCATTTCTTCAGTTGCTTTTTCTCTCTTCCGATATTTCATTAGGTACATGTTATGTTTTATAATTTCCCCACCAATCTGGTATATATATTTTCCTGTTAAGGTTGATATTTAAAATTTTGCCTTTCAATTTGGAAATGTTTCATCAACACAACTTAAAACGTACTGATTTTTTCCTCAGCCTCACTGAATCTACTGATGAGCCTGTCAGAAACATTCTTCATTTTGTTAAATGCTTTTGGTTTCTAGAGTTTTTTCTTTCTTTGCATTTCTGTCTCTCCATTAATGTTATCCATCTATTCTTGGACACTTCACTTTTCCATTAGCACTCTTAGCACAATTACTCATAGTTATTTTAAATCGCAAATTTAATAATCCTCAAACCTCTGCCATATCTGAGTTTGGTCTGAGGCTTAATTTCTCTCTTCAAACTGTTTTTGCCTTCAAGGCATGCCTTTAATTTTTTGCTGAAAGCCAGATGTGATTGTTGTCTGATGGAAGGGTCTTTTAGGGAGTTGTTTCTAGGTTTTTGGTATCCTGAACAAAGAACTGAGCGGGGAAACCAATAAGAATAAAAATAGAGTAAGATATTAGAAGCAGAAGAAGCAAAAATACATTCCACTTGGTGGGAACAGGCCAGTGAAAGGAGCTCAGAACCCCAATAGACACAGCAGCTCTTAAAGACCTGGGATTATGGGTCTAACTTGGGACAGACAGGAGTAATAGCTCAATGGGGAAACTGACTTGGCCCACTTGTCAGGAAGGGAAAGTTTATGACCATAGAAAATTTTTAGAGAAAGTATCATGGCACCCAAATCCCATAGAGCAGGGGGCATAGAGAGCAAGTCAAAGCTACAATGCATGGGGAACCTGTACTTTTGGCTTTGTGCATGCCTGAGGGATTTGATGGAGGGAAAGGGTTACCTTTATCCATTACTTTTCTGATATTTTGACATAGTCATTCTCATTCTGTTTGGTTTCTGAATTCTTTATGCCACGACTCACTGTTGTTTGCTTGTCCTTGCTCTACCTCCAACCTCTGCCCTTGTTGGACATACAGAACTGAGGTGAATGGGCCTTGGGTGTGAAGTTTTATTTATATTCGGTTAAGAGTCAGGCTGCCTTTACCATTTACTGTAATTCTGGTGTCCAGGACCAAAGTTTCCTCTAGGGCCTTTGTTTTTGTTTCTCCTCTTGTCTTTAACATCCCTACAGACTCTTTCTTAAATTGAGGTTGTCTCAGCACTCTTTTAGCTGTGAGCCCCTGTTACTAGATAGCAGCCTGACTGATGTGGTGTTAAATTTGGAGGAAGGAGAAAAATTCTATAACCCTATGGCTCTGTCTCAATCTTTTTGTACCACGTGTCCTACCTCTTTTTTCTCCTTTTAGTGAGATGGGAAGAGAGGACAGGAGTTGGGTATTTATTTTCTTCCAGCTCTGGTAGGCTCAATCCAAGCTGGTTAGTTTGTTTTGAAAGTTTGTCTTGAGGGCAGACTTTTGTGAAGAACAGAATGTGCTGTGCTTCTTTCAAAATGGCTGTTTGTCCCTTTCCTGTTGCCAGAAGCTAATGGAAGGTTTTTTGGAACCTTCACTGAGAATCTGATGGAGCTCCTGGAGGTGAAATTCAGGAAACTGTGGAGTTTGCCCAGGAAATTTTATCTTTCAAGCTAGTCCAGGTGTGGTCCTCAGAATGGAGTTAATTACCCCCAAGTGCTCTTACCAGGCTCCTGCTGTAGCTTCTGTTTGTAGAAAAAACAATCTAATATGATTCCCTGTATCTGCATGTCTCTACAGTTGAGGGTCTGATTTTGTCCAATCATTTCAGTTCTCTCATGGACCTAAAAAGAGTTGTTGATGTTTAGCTCTGACTTTTTTTTTTTTCCCAATGAATATAGGGGCATTGACTGACAAGTTCTTTCCATGTCAGACTAGACAAAGGAAGTTGCTTAAGCAGAACTAGAGAGGCTAGTGGCAAATCTTTGGCTTCACCTTTCTCCTTCTGACTGGCCAAATTCAAGAGCTCATTTATTTCTCCTTCCTTCCTTCTTTCATTTTTTCCTTTCTTCTATCCAAAAGGAATTTTATTTATTTAAAAATTTTTATTAGCACATAATGATTACATTTATCGTGGAGACCTGGTACATGTACATAGCACATCTTAATTCTTGTCACTTCTCCTTCAGCCCACACTTCCTTTTGCTGCTTCCATCTCTTGGTCCCTGTTATGGATTTAAAACTGGTGGTCAACTTAATGCCAGCTGGATTACATCAGCATGGCGCTGAGTGTAGACGTTTCACCTGAGGAAGGTTGCCAGCATAAATAGAGACGTGGAGAAGGAGGAGCGATCACGTTAGTTGTGTTAGTGCTTTGAGGCATCACGTTAGTGCGTTGAGGTGTTGTGGGTTCTCCTACGAGTTGCTGTTTGAGCCCTTGGTTTTCCTGGAGAAACACTTGTCCTCACATCGGGCATTGCTTCCTGGCTCCGGATAGGAAGATGTGTGCTATTTGGTCTCCAGGATGAGCTCATCACGCTGGCTTCCTGGCATGTACTTGACTGTGCTTGTGGTCGTCAGAGCTCGGGGCCTCCGTGTTGCTGAGCTTGGCTGTGGTGCTTTTCAGGACACCTGGTTTTTGTTGTGAGTGTGACTGCTCGGCTCCACCATAGAACCCTCAACCTGTCAGTACAGCTCCTTCACCCGCTGGCATAGATTTCCTAGTTTCCACCGCTGACCTTTGGGCCTTCCCAGCACGCATCCGTAAAACAGACGGGCATAAGTCCTTCTTGTAGGCTCTAGACCTACAGTTGGACTCGTGGGAGGCACTGTCCTGAGCCCTGGGTTTTCATCTGGACTCATGTGGGACATTGCTGTGGGATTCAGGCCCTTGACTAAATATTCTATCTTTAGCGTTATGATAGATTTCTTGCATTTTCTTGTGTAACCCTGGGTGACCATCATAAAAATGTTATAAACTCCAAGTCCTGACTCTAATTGTTCTCTGTATAACCGGTGACTACATCAGTCCCCTTCTCATTTGCAAATGATTTGTCTCCCTGTCTTCTATGGTCTGTCTTTTGTTTTGCTCCTTAAGTTATTTACACTTCAGGTTTCTCATGTAAGAGAAGCCTTGCACTAAGTTTGTGAATCTATTTCCTGACACATTAAGAACTCATTTTCTTTTACATATGTGGGGTTGAGCTCAGTATGGCCTCATATATTGATTCTTCTGATCTCTCAGTTTGTATTATGTTTATAGCTTTCTCTCTTCTAGAATATTGATTTTTTTTTTTTTTGGTCATAGTCTCTATTTGTGAGAAAGCATAAAACAAATGTAACATAAAAACCTTGTCAATTTTTTAAAATCCCTGTTCTGTCATTTCAAGTCCCCTCTAAATATCTGTTTTCTTTTTTCATTACTTATAAAGCATGGTTTCTTGTACACTGTAGTTATTTATGGTCTATTGCAATTCAAGGTTTTCTTGACTCCTTAATCCTCTAAGTAATTTCCTCACATGTCTTTGTGTGCACATATTCCACTCTTTTTCTACAGAAGCATTCCTTTATTAAGAAAGGAAAAGTCCTTCTGCAGATCCAAGAGCTTTCCTAGCAGCAAATACTGGAATAAATTTCTTATGTATCTCTTTCCAAGGAATCTTGAATGAGATAATAGAGAAAGTGCCCAAGAATATCACTTGAAAAAAGCATTCTCAAATTCAAGTATGAGATGTAGTCAACTTCTGCTGCATATGATAACTGTGAACAACGAATTGACCTTTATTTGCCTTCAATGAGCCCGTGATGGCTCAGAAAACTTACTTCCAGGTAGTTGCTGTTTCAGCCTAGTCTTCAGATAGTACAAGATGGAGAAGACCGTGTTTCATTCACATCCCAAGCAGTCCATTACCTGAAGCAGCACTGCCAATAGCCCATCTTCAATACCTCACCTATAGGTAACTCAGAGACTTAATGAACATGAAAATAAGTGCTCGTTATAAACCACTGGGCTTTGGAGGATGGGACTAGATTGAAGGATTAATTATGCAGAGAAAGCTACCCCACTGCTATCCAGAACACTGGAGCATAGGAGATAAACTCACCGTGCAAGTACATGTCAACCCTCTTCCTATATTACATCTACTAACATCCCATTGGCCAAAACAATTCCATGATGATCAACAGATGAAGTAATGCATTGTTCCTAGCATGAGGCCAGGTCAAAATATAACTGTACTCTAGGGAATTGAAGAATTTGCTACCTCTTTCCCACTGCTCTGTGCCCTATACAGAATGGTGGCACAGTGTCAGGATAACCACGAGCATTTGAAAAAAGGGAAGAATAGTTGAATAGTCATATTCATAGCAATTTTGAAAGCACATAGGACAAATGTTATCTTAGCTGTCTGTTCTGGGAGTAGAGAATGTCCCCTGACTAGGCCTTGGGTGGATCTTCTTCTAGGATGACTCCAAAGTGTATTGTTCTCCAGTACTTTGATTTTGCACTCTAGTTTCTTCACTTTCCATTTCTTAGTCTCCTCTGAAGACAGCACTGGGGAAAAAGCTCTTCTTATTGGTAGAACAGTCTTCACATGTACTACTTTTCTGAAGCTATCACTTTCTTAACCCAGGTAAGGACATTTTAATTACTTTATATGCTTCTGGGAGAAGGATTTTAACATTCCTAGCAGTTTGTTTTGTTTTATTTTTTGTTTTTTGAGATAGGGTCTTTATGTAGCTCAGGCTGGCTTTGAACTCACTAGATTACCCAGGGTGGGCTTGAGCTTTCCGTTCTCCTGTCACAGCCTCACAAGTGCTGGAATTACAGGCATGCACCGCTATGCTTGGCTCTTAGCAGCCCTTTGTACAGCCAAGCAGATATACTCTATGGTATCTTGGTCCTTCCAAGATCTCAACAGCAGACACACTTTTGATTTGGTCTTTATGTTAAGGCAACAATTTAGTCTTTTTCTTGAGGTGTGTTTTACTAAACCACCCACGCAATTTGATGAGATGCAGATTCATATTTCCAACCTTGCAAGTTCTTTAGTTTCTGTACTTCCAAGTGTCCTCAAAAACCAGCCAGTTCCTTCCTTACCACCCTCCTTGTCCCTGTACTCTACCAAATACAGCTAGTAGCAGCTAGTTCACAGTCATGGGTCTGTCCCAAAACCATTTCATTAGGTAAAGTATCTGTCTCTCAATCACAGGTGGCAATTTTACCAAAAATTCTATCATTACCTAACTCAGGAATCATTTTCCAGGTTCTTAAAATAGTTTTGGGGCCACCTGCTACCCAGTCCCAAACAGACCTTAAGGTCTGTGTTATAGTGCCAGCCCATCTCTACTTACACATTTCTGTATTAGTCAAACCAACCACTGGCTTGTCATATAACTAACCACTGAAACACCACTGGTTTTACATAACCAATGTTATGTAAAAAAGGTTTTTATTTTCCTGCTTACTGACTGTTGTAGTCGGGTATTGTAAGGAGAACAAGATAATACAGGACACATAATTCACAGTATTATTTTATAATAGTCACCCAAGAGTTAAATACAAGAAGTGCAAGAAATCTGTCTATGCACTAAAGACATAAAGAATCCAGCCGAATACCTGGATCCCATGGCAATGTCCTGCATGAGTTCAGCTGAAACCTAGAGCCCAGGACAATGCCTCCCACAAGTCCAACTGAAGGCCTAGAGCCCATGACAATGACTCATGTAAGTCTATTTCATGGATCTGTGATGGGAAGGCCCAAAGGTCAGTGGTGGAAGCTGGAAAGTCTATGCCAGTGGGGTGAAGGTTCTATACTAGAGCCAAGAAATAAGGACCAGGGCTCACCCAAAAAGTACCACAGCTATCCTCAGTGATAATGAGGTCCTGAGTTCTGCTGCTGATGAAAACAGGTGAGTACATATCAAGAAGCCAGGGTGACAAGCTTCTCCTGGAAATTGAACAGCATACATCTTCCTCTCTGGAGCCAGGAAGTGATGCTCAAAGTAAGGCCCAAAGCTCCCCCAAAGTGAACCGCAGCTATTCTCGGCACCAAGGTCCTGAGTTCCTCCAATAATAACAGCTGAGTGAATATCAGGGCAGTCAGCATGACAAGCTCCTCCAGGAGAACCAACAGCTACAAAAGAACCAACCATTCCAAACAACAACGCTTAGGAGAACCCACAATGCTACCCTTCCTCTCTAGATCTCCTTTCTATGCTGGCAACAGTCCTCAGCTGGGCTATCAATGCTCAGCACAATGCTGATTCAGTTCAACTGGTGTTTAAATTGACCACTAGTTTTTAATCCACCACACTGGCCTACTTGTCCATTGTTTTCCAGCTGGTTAACAGTAGTTGGCCTCAAGAATGCTCAGGTATGTCTGCTTTGGGTTTCAGGTTGAAAAGATAGCAGCTACTAGAAGGAAACTTTTTCTACTGTAAACTAGCGGGATATAAGCACAGTGTAACACTTCCCTTATTTACTCAGATCCCATTATCTTAAATGATCACATGGCCAAGCACATATTCAAGGGGCAGTGACACCCTGCCTTGTAGTGGTTTGTTATATGGCAAGAGTGTGGCATGTGCACAGGAGTGCAAACAATTAGGCTAAATAATATACATAAATAACAATTATTTGGTTTTTTTTGTGTTTGTTAGTATATGGGATCCTCATTAATGTGATATTTAGATTTGGAAGAAGGGGAAACAGTATAATTCTGTGGTTACATTTTAGTTTTATGCAACTATATACCAGAAATTTCTATTTGGATGTCTAAGATGTATCTCAAACTAAATCTGCCTAAAAATGAAAATTTTTAAGAGGGGGAAAAAAAGACAAAAAAACCCCCACAAAAAACAAAAGAGACAAACAACAACAGCAACAAACCCAAAACCATAACAGTATAGGTTTTCAAAACAAGACGATGATAGGAATTTAATAATGGTTATAATATTGCATATTGTTACCCCCAAGCTTCATGTGATTATAGACTGGACCAAATCTAGTGTTTGTGATTGGTTCATTGTCTAGGGCTCGGATTGGTGGAGTAAGTGTTTCACCCGCCCAGGGGTGGAGCCAGGATAGGATGTTTAGATGGGAAGAAGGTGGTCTCTTTTTCTTTCCTGTTTGTGCCTTCCTGTTTGCAGCAGCCATGAATGGCGCCCTACATGCCACACGGCGTTGGAGCCAACTGAATATAGACTGAAACCTCCAAGAACTGTAAGAAATAAACCTCTTCTTCCCTAACTTTGGGCATCAGGAATTTTGTCTCAGAGATGTGTAAAAAGTAACTAAGACAGTTACCTTCAAAAGGGTTGCTTAGATTACCAGATATAAACATGCGAAATTGATCTAATTATATGAATATTAACTGTTCTTTTCCAAGGACTAATAGAATTAGTAGTATAGTCATCTTAGCTATCTTATGTATATACAAATTTATGTCTTTTTCCTTTTCCCTTCCTTCTTTCCCCCTTTCCCTTATCCCAGTTACTTTGCCCCTTTGAGCAATTTCTTACTCTTACATAATATTTATTGTAGATTTTGAATCATATTTGATCTATCAGTTTCTTATACCAGGGAGACAATACAATATTTACACATATGAGATTGATTTATTTCACTTTGAATATGGCTGCAAGTCTTGTCCATTTACTTATAAAAGCATAGATGCAATCTTTCTTTATAGCTGAGTAGTACTCCATTGTATAAAAATACCATATCTTTTTTATCCATTCCCCATTTGAAGGGAATTCAGGTTGTTTCCAAGATTTGGCTATTAACACAATTGTTAATTGTGTTGCTATAAACACAGTTCACAGTGATATCACTGTGGCATGATGTTTTCAATTCTTCTGGGAAAATGCCCAGGAGTGGGATAACTGGGTCAAATGGAACCTCTAATTCTAGTTCTTTGAGGAACCTCCACACTGATTTCCACAGCAGCTGCACCAGTCTACATTCTGATCAACAGTGCAGAAGAGTTCTTTTTTTCCCATAGGCCCTCCAGCATTCGTTACTAGTTGATTTCTTGATCCTGGCCATTCTTTTCTGGAGTGAGATGAAATCTTAGTGTTGGTTTAATTTACATTTCTCTAATGACTGATGATGCTGAACATATTTTCATATGTTTACTTGCCACTTGTATTTCTTCATCTGAGAATTGTGTATTCATTTCAGATGCACATTTTTGGATTGGATCTTTGAATATTGGGGGGGGGTTGATTTTTTTTTTTTTTTAATTCTTCATATGTTCTAGGTAGAAGTCCTTTGAGGGAGAGTTGGCTAGGATTTTTTTTCCAAAGTTGTGGGTTTTCTTTTCACTATGTTGGAGATTTCTTTTGATGTGCAAAAACTTTTTAATAAGACAAGATCCCAGTTGTTGGTTCTGGAAAGTATTTCCTGTGCAGTTTGATTTTTGTTCAGGAAGTCTCTGCCTACCCCTATGTCTTTAAGATTTCTACCTACTTTGTCTTCCAACAGATTGTGTTTCTGTTTTAATATTTAGATCTTTGATCAATTTTGACTTTAGTTTAGTGCATGGGTGCATGGGTCATTTTAGTTTTGGCATATGGAAAGCCAGTTTTTCCAGCACCACTTATTAAAGAGGCTATCTTTATTCCAGTGAACGGTGAAGATGAGGTGGCTGAGTGTGTTTGTAGTTGTGTCTGTATTTTCTAATGTAGTCCACTGATCTTCAGGTCTGTTTTTATTCCAGTACCATGCTGACTTTATCACAGTAGTTTGTAGTATAATTTCAAGTCAGGGATAGGGCTTCCCCCTGCCTTGCCTTTGTTGCCCAGAATTGTCTTTGCTATTCTAGGTCTCTTCTGCTTCCAGATGAATTTTAGGAATGATTTCTATAGGTCTGTGAGGTATGCTAATGACATTTTTATTGGAATTGCATTAAATATGTATAACACTTTTGGGGGAATGGTCGTTTTCACAATGTTTATTCTGTCAATGAACAAGGAATATCTTTCCATTTTCCTCTTTGATTTCTTTTTACAGAGTAATATGATTTTCAATGTATAGATCTTTTACTTTCTTTGTTAGATTGATTCCTAAGTATTTCATTTTTTTGGAAAAATGAAAGAGTGAAGAATGTTGTTTGCCTTATTTCTCTCTCAGTGAGTGTTGTTTGTGTATAGGAATGCTATTGATTTTTGAGTGTTGACTTTTTATCCAGCTACATTACTGAACTTGGTTATTACATCTGGAAGTCTTTCATAAAGACGAAATTTAGATGCTACTCCTAAATGTTTCCACATGTTTCTAAACTCATTAACACTTCCATCCTTTTGGTTGCTCAAGCCAAGTTATTCTTGCCACCTGCCTTTCTCTTCTAGCCCATTAGGAAATCTTGAGGAATCTATCTCCAAAATAACATCTAGAGTCTACCCTGTACCATTACCATTCTAGAGTAATCTGCCTTCATCTCTTACTTCATCTCTCACTACCAGTAGCCTTATGACTGCTTAGCTCAGCTCTTACTTTGATCCCCTGTAATTTGGTCTCAACTTGGCAGCAGTGTTAAAAAAACAAAATTCAGGGTCTCTCCTCTGTTCAAACTTCTCCAGTTAGCATAGCAAAACCCACATTTATTACTGTGACTTTTAAGGTCTTTCAAGCCCTCATTCTCCTCAGCCCACCTCTGCATCTTCTTGAGAGCTTTGGCATTTGCTATCCCATGTCCCTACACAAATCTGCAGTTTATCAGATCACCATACAAATGTTACCATCTAGATGTGGCCTTCCATGACTACTTTTTATAAAATAGCAACTTTTCCACACCTCATAGGCTTTATCTTCTGTATTTTGTCCATCATACTTAAGACTGTCTTACTTAGTTAATTAATTTATTGTCTTCTCATTGGAATGTGAGGTCCATGGGTGCAGGGACTTGGTCTCTTATGTTAATTATTGCATACCTGGCAGTCCAAATAGCCCCTAGCAAATAATATCCTCTCAGTAAATTATAGTTGAATAGATGAAGAAATCATGATCAACTCTACTTTTTTATGTAGGTGACAGAATGTAAATCTACAAAATAGACCTTCAGGTAACAGAACAAACTGACCCTCAGGAAACATTTATTTGAGGCATAGTTATTGGAGTGTAGAGAGTTTGAAAGACATATTTCACTTAGTATTTCACTTAGTACTTCTGGTAGTAGAGTATAATACCATTTGCTCATTGTAACCACTCTGGCCTGTGATACACAATTAGGAATTTTACTGCCCTACCATTCACTGGTGCAGTGCTCTTAATACAGTGTAGAATGAATGCATCAAAGATTTATTAAACTTGTTAACAGGAGAATCAGCAAGGTTGGTAAAGCTGGTGGCAAGATTGTTTTGAAGAAATTTAGCCAGTAAATGTTGAAACTGGGTATAGTGGTGCACGCTGGTAATCCCATCATTTTGGATGGCTGAGGTGAAAATTTAGAAGTTCAAGACCCTGTCTCAAAACAAGAAAAGAAAGGGCTGGGGAGGTAGCTCAGTATGAAAGTCCTAGGTTTGATCTTTGTTACTACCACCCCTCCCCAAATCTATTAACAGGTTAGATACAAACTGGGTTAATCCTGGTTAATATCATACAAGTTAATAAAACTATAACCTTGTGGTTATCTTTTCTGTAGTACAGAAGGCATTTGCATCTCAGCTGGATGAAAACCTACAGGTTGTCACCTAACCACGCAGTGTCTAGGCCCTGGTGAATAATAAATAGCCATCTTGTTTAGCTTTTCAAGGAACAAACTTTATTTTATTGATTCTTTGATTGTTCTTTTAGTCTCTATTTCATTAATTTCAACTCTCCTCTTTATTACTTATTTTCTTCTGTTCATTTTGGATTTAGTTTGTTCTTGTTTTTCTAAGACAAAATGCATCATATGTTATTTTATTTGGGATTGCTCTATTTATCTGTTTATTTATTTATTTTCCATACTGAGAATTGAAGCCATGGCCTTTCCTCTGAGCTACATCTTCAGCTTTAAACATTTAAAAAAATATTTTCAGACAGGGCCTTGCTAAATCACTGTGTTGCCCAGACTAGGCCCAAACTTACGAACCTGGTACCTCACTTTCGCAGAGAGCTAGGATTGTAACCAAGTGACACCAGGCCTGGCCAAATTTTCCTGGAAAATATGAATTAATAGCTGTGGATTCTCTTAGAACTGCCTTACTGTATTCCACAGATACTGGTCTATTGTGTTACTATCATCACTTAACTCTAGGAATTTTAAAATTTCCTCCTTGATTCCTTTAATCACTTGCTTATCACTTAAAAGTGCTTCATTTTACTTCCCTACCATTTACTCTGCATGAGTTTATGTAGTTTATCTTGTTTTTGACGTCTAGTTTCACTCCATTATGATCAGTTAGGATGCATGAAATTGTTTCGATATTTGAATATTTGTTAAGACTTGATTAATGACTTAAAATTAGTCTATTTTGGAGGAAATTCTGTGAGCTGCTGAAAAGAATGCAAACCCCACTATTGTTGGATGGAACACTTCAGATTTTTGTCAAGTTTATTTGATCTAAAGTGTAGTTTAATGGTGATGTTTCTTTGTGGATAATATATATATATATTTTTTTTGCTGCAATGACCTATCTAGAGCTTGATAAATCCTTAGTTAAACTAACTAAAAGAAAGAGAAGAGACCCAAATTAAAATTGTAGAGGAAAAGCATCTGTGTTATAACAAATTTCACTGAAATCCAGATTATTAGGAATGATATTGACAACTTATATTTTAATAAGTTGGACCTAGATGAAATGAATACATACATATTTGTAGATACATGTGACCTACAAACATTAAACCAGAGGTTATAAAAAACTCAATAGATCAATAACAAGCAATGAGATTGAGGCAGTAATAAAATCTCTCAGCAAAGAGAAGCCTAGAACTGAATGGATTTATTGCTGAATTTTACCAGAACCTTAAAGAAGTGACACCAATGGTCCTCAAACTATTCCATGAAATAAAAAGGCAAGGACCTCTCCTAACTCCCTAAAGCCAGTATCTTCCTGATATCAAAACCAGAAAAAGATGTAATAAAAGCAAACAACAAAAAAGAAAACTACAGCTCAATATCTTTACTGAACATAGATGCAAATATACTCAATAAGATTTTTTTTTTTTTGTACCAAGGATTGAACTCATGACCTCGTGCTTGCCAGGCAGGTGCTTGTGCCACTGAGCTAAATCCCTAGCCAATAAGATTCTTTTTAAAAATTAATTATGTGTATTGGTACATTTTAGGGATACATAATGATCACACTCATCATAGGGACTTTATACCTGTCCATGGCACAACTTGATTCCTGTATTTTCATCCCCCTACTCACCCTTCACCCCTCCTCCTTTCCCTCTTTATTTACAAAAGCTTTGTTTCCATTTTCTCCTGCTTTTATCATTATTTTTTTCTTTTCTCTTCCTTCCTTTCCTCATCCTCCATCTCTAGTTCCCCTTCCCACTTGAACATTGTCTTCTATTTCCCAGTATCTATTATGGATTTTGGTCCTTATTTACACTTTCAGTTTCTTACACCAGAGAAACTACGCAGTGTTTACATATTTGTGTTCGGTGTATTTCACTTAAGAATATGCCTTCAAGGTGCATCCATTTAGCTAGAAATATATCAAGTCTATTCTTCTTTATTGCAAAGATCCCACATCTTCTTTATTCATTCATCAGTTGAGTATTTGGGTTGATTTAGCTGTTACAAACTGTGCCACTATAAATATGGATGTACATATACTGCTGTGGTATGATGCTTTTAATTCTTTTAGATGGATATCAACAAGAGGAATAACTCGGTTGACCTGAACCTCTAGTTCTAGTTTTTCTGAGGAATCTCCATGCTGATTTTCACAGTAGTTCCATCAGTTTACACTCCCAACAACAGTGGAGAAGAGTTTTTTCCCGCCACACCCCTGCCAGCATTTGTTATTGGTTAATTTCTTGATAATAGCCATTCTTTCTGGAATCTCAGTGTTGTTTTAATTTGCATGTCTCAAATGACCAATAATGTTGAACATTTTTTCATATATTTATTTGCCATTTGTATTTCTTCATCTGAGAAGTGTCTATTCATTTCAGATGCCCATTTCCTGGGGTTGGATCTTTAAATTTGATGGAGGGGTCTGATTCTTTTGAGTTCTGTGTATATTCTATGTAATAGTCCTTCATCTGAGGAATAGCTGGCAAAATTTTTTCCCCGCACTATAGTTGTTTCTTCACTCTGTTTGGTTTTACTGGCTGTGCCAAAGCCTTTCCATAAGATGAGATTCCAGTTATTGATTCTTTGTGACAGTTTCCATGCAATTTTGGTTTTGCTCATAAAGTCTTTACCTGCACGAATGTCTTCAAGAGTTCTACCTATTGTGTCCTTCAGAGACTTAATGTTTCTATTTTTAATATTTAGATCTTTGATCCACTTAGAGTTAGGAACATAGTGAGAGATATGGATTTAGTTTTAATCATTGGTGTCTGGAAAGCCAGTTTTTCTAGCACCTTTTATAAAAGAGGCTATCTTTCTTCCAGTGCAGATATTTGGTACTTTTGTCAAAGATAAGGTGGTGAAGTATGTCTTGAGTTGTTTCTGTCTCTTCTAACGTGTTCCACTGATCTTAGGGTCTGTTTTTTTTTTTTTTTTTGCAGGTACTGCTTCCTTCCTTCCTTCCTTCCTTCCTTCCTTCCTTCCTTCCTTCCTTCCATCCATCCATCCTTCATTCCTTCCTCTCCTTCCTTTCTTTCTTTCTTTCTTTCTTTCTTTCTTTCTTTCTTTCTTTCTTTCTTTCATCACAATGGCTTTGTAGTATAATTTCAAGTCTTGGATTGTGATGCTCCTTACCTTGCATTTTTTGCCCAGAATTGCTTTGCTAGTCTAGGTCTCTTCTGGTTCCAAATGAATTTTAGGATTTTTTTTTCTAATTCTGTGAGATATGCTGTTGGAATTTTGATTGGGATTGCATTAAATTTGTACAACAACTTTGGAGATATGGCAATTTTCACTATATTAGTTTTTCCTACCCTAGAACAAAGGATATCTTCCCATTTTCTGATATCTTCTTCAATCTTTTTCAGAACATTGTAGTTTTCAGTATAAAGGTCTTTTACTTCCTTCATTGATTGATTCCTAGATATTTTATTTTTTTGGATGCTATCATGAAAGGTCTCTCAGTGAGAAGGAATTTGTGTACAAGAAGGCTATTGATTTTTGATTGTTGACTTTGTATCCAGCTACACTACTGGATTTGGTTATTAGATCTAGAAGTCTTCCAGTAGAGTTTTGTGGAGCTTCTATGTAGAGTATTATGTCATTCACAAATAATGATAATTTAACTTCTACGTTTCCTATCCTTATTCCTTTTGTTTCTTTCTCTTGTCTAATTGTTCTGGCTAGTGTCTCCAGAACTATGGTGACAGTGGATAACCTGGTCTTGTTGCTGATTTTAGAGGTTTCAGTTTTTGTCCATTTAGTATGATGTTGGTTGTTGGTTAGTCATAGATGGCTTTTATCAAACTGAGAAAAGACTATTCCAATATTCTGCATTTTTTTTTATCATGAATGGGTGCTGCACTTTGTCAAAAGATTTTCTACATCTGTTGAGATGATCATATGATTTTTGTACTTGGCTCTGTTAATATGGTGTATTACATTTATGGATTTACGTATGTTGAACTATCCCTGCATCCCTGGGATGAATCCCACTTGATCATGATGGTTTGCTGCATTTTGTTTGACAGTATCTTACTGAGGATTTTTGAATCTATATTCATTAGGAAAATTGGTCTATAATTCTCTTTCTTAGTTGGGTCCTTCTCTGATTTTGGTATCAGGGTAATGCTCACTTCCAGGAATGAATTTGGGCATGTTGCTTCCTTTTCAATTTCATTAGAGTTTGAGAAGTAGTGGCATTAGATCTTATCTAAATTTCCTACAGAGTTCAGTAGTAAGTTTGTCATGGCCTGGGCTTTTCTTAGTTGCTAGGGTTTTAACAACATCTTCAATTTCATTGACTGATACTAGTTTACTAAAATTTTTAATAACCTCTTGATTAACCTTTGGAAATGTATAAGTATCAAGGAATCTGTTCATTTCTTTTCCTTTTCCCTCTTATTAGAATATAAATTCTTAAAGTAGGTATAGATCTTCTGGATTTCTATAGGATCCTCTGTGATTTCACCCTTTTTATTCCTAGTTGCATGGATTTGAGTGTTTTCTTTCTTTCTTTTTGATAAGGTTGTGCAAGGGTTTGTTAACTATATTTTATCACTGAAACAACTTTTTGACTCATTAATTCTTTGTACTGTTTTCTTAGTGTCTATTGCATTGATAACTGCTCTGATCTTAATAATTTCCTTCTTGTTATGAACTTTGGGATTGACTTGCTCTTTTTTTTTCTAGAAGCTTGAGGTTCAACATTATTTTGTTTATTTGAGCTCTGTTTTTCTGATATGAGTATTCACTGCTATAAATTTCCCTCATAGAATTGCCTTCATTGTGTCCCATAAATTCTAGTATGTTGTATTGATATTATCATTTAATCACAGAATTTTCTGATTTTGTTTTTAACTTTATCTGTGACCAGTTGCTTGTTTGGGAGGGTGTTATTTAATTTGCTTGTGTTTATGAATTTCTTATAGTTTCTTTTGCCATTGATTTCCAATTTCATTGCACTATGGTCTGATAATATGCATGGGATATTTTCAATTCTTTTGCATTTACTTAAGCATGTTCTGTGAGCTGTTGTCTATTTTGGAGAACATCTTGTATACATCTGAGAAGAATGTGTATTCTGATATTGTGGGGTACAACACTCTGTAGACATCTAGTAAGTCCATTTGTTCTGAAGTTTGACTCAGTTCTAATATTTTATTGTTGATTTTTTTCATCTAGTTGACCTATTTGTGACAGTGAGGTATTGAGATCCTTCAATACAATTATATTAATGATAATTTGATTTTTCATGTCCATTAATAGTTGCTGTATATTGTTGGGTAAATTGGTATTTGTCTCATATTATTTATGGTTATTACTCTTTCTCTTGGATTGTTACCTTTACAAGGATGTAGTGATCTTGTTTGTATCTCTTAATCAATACTGTCTTGAAATCCACCTTCTCTGCAAATAAAATAGCTACTTCTGCTTTCTTCTTATTGCATGGAGTATTGTTTTCCATCCTTTGGCTTTTAGTCTATGAATTTCTTTTTGAATTAAATGTGTTTCTTGTATACAGCATATTGTTGGATCTTGCTGCTGCTGCTTCTTTTTTTTTTTTTTTTTTTTTGAGACAGTGTCTCTCTATGCAGTTCAGGCTGGCCTTGATCTCACTTTGTAGTTTAGGCTGGTCTCGAACTTGCAATGATCCTCCTGCCTTAGCCTCCCTAGTGTTGGGATTACAGGTGTGAGCCACCACGCACAGCTGGACCTTGCTTCTTGATCCATTGTGCCAGTCTGTTTCTTTTTATTTGTAAATTGAGACCACTTACATTGATGGTTGTAACTGATATGTGTTGAACTGATATGTATTGACTTATCCTTGTCATATTATTTTCATATTGTTGGCACCCTTTTTTTCTGTTTAATTTCTTGCCTTACCTGGTGGATTCATTCTGTTGGGGTTCATGGAGTTGTAATCCTTATTATCTCTTTCTAGAATGTCCTTGAGAACATTTTGGAGTGCTAGTCTAGTGTTCAGGAATTTCCTCAGATATTTGTTGTCATGAAAGTATCTTATTTCTTCAGCAATTTTGAAGGATAGTTTTGTGAGGTACATCATTCTGATTTGAAGTTTGTTTTCTTTTAGGTCTTAAAATACTTCACTCCAAATTCTCCTTGAGGGCTTGTGTTGAGAAGTGTACTGTGAATCGGATGGGCTTTCCTTTGTTGGTGATTTGCTTCTTTTCTCTAACAACTTTTAATATTCTGTTCTTGTGTTGAAATTTTTGGAATCTTGACTATTATATGCCTTGCTATAGATTTTTTTTTGATCATGGCTAATGAAGTCCTGTAGGCCTCACTTATCTATATGGCAAATTCTTTTTCCCTGCCAGGGAAGCTGTCTGCCAGAACTTCTGTGAACAGGTTTTTAAATGTCATTTGTGCTACCTCCTGCTTTTTTATTGAATACAATCAATCTTATGTTATTTTCTTTGCAATATCCAGCAGCTTCTGGGTTGATTTCTCATGGTCCCTTGCTGTTTATTTTTATTTTAAAGAGAATAAAACAGAATAAAACCAATCAAAATAAACCAGTATAAAAGATACAGGACTCCAAACCATTACAAAATCAACAATAGTTACCATAATGTCTTCAAAATAGTTGCAGATAACTTCAGATGTAGTGAAAATCAAACAGAACAGAATAGAATAGAAACAATAAAAACAAAACAATGAATGCAATAAAGGATTATGAAACAAGCCTATAGTAAATCCAAAATTGCTACCATAATATATCTTGCTGTCTTTGAAATAGCTGCTCCTGCCATCAGATTTAACATAATCAAATAAAACAAAAGAGAATAAAACCCAATCCAACAAAACAATGTAAACAATATAGGACTTCCAAAACAAGACCATAGGGAATCAACAATAGCTGCAACCCTCAGAAGTAGATTCCCCCTAGATGTCACATTGTGTACTGCTGTCCTTTGAACCTATGATCAGACCACCGTCCCTAGTCTTGCAATGTTAGTGAAACTCCAAAGCACCACTGGCATCCAATTGCATCTCACCTCCATAGCTGTCATCACAGCCTGAGTTTTGCCAGATAAGCTGGTTGCTTACAGTAGGAGGCGGGTGAGTAGGTACTTCTTGTTTGCCAGTTTGTGCATCAGAAGGGGCTGGAATTTGTCTGTTCCAGTCTCTTGACGGCCTACACATGGTGCTGGTCCCCAGCTGGGGTTTGGTTGCTGATGCAGCTTTCTTCTCTCTACCCCCAGTCTGTGAATGATGCTGACTCACAGGGAGAGGTTGGGGTCTGTCTGTTCCAGGCCGGCAGCAGCCCACGCATGGTCCTGGTTACCAGATGGGGTTTGCTTGCTAATATAGCTTTGTTCTCTCTGTTCCTGGTCCATGAATGGCACTGACTCAGGGGGAGAGGCTGGGGTCTGTCTGTTTCTGGTCTAGTACAGTCTGCACATGGCACTGGTTCCCAGGTGGGGTTTGTTTGCTGATGCAACTTTGTTCTCCATACCCCAGGCCCACAAATGGCTGGTGCCTTGCTATTTTTAAGAAAAAAAATTTTTTCATTATTGCTAACTGCAATCCTGTCTTCTTTGTACGAGATTCTGTCCTCATATTGGTTCATCTTGCTGTGTATACTTCCAATGGAATTTTTATAATCTGGATATCAGCTTGAATCTGTTTTATGGATTCCATTTCTTTCCTATGTTAGGTGTTTGTCATTTCTATAATTTTCCTAAGCTTGACTATTTTTTTTTTTTGGTCTATATCTTCTCTAGAGTCATTAAGCATGTCTTTATTATGGGAATCATGTCTGTATTTATCTGAGAAATTATTTCTGATTTGAGTTTTTCTAGAGCCTGTTTCATCCACTTAGTTACTTCAGCTGTTACCACTTCAGAGAGGCCAGGTGGGTGGCTTTGGATTGTTCTACCTTATTTCCTCCTGGGTTTTCCTTTGGTGAACTGGCCATCTGGAGTTGCATTTTGTTTAAATGTTTCCATTTTTTATTTTTTTCAGTCTAATTTCTGGGTTGATGCTTATAAATTGCCTAAGATGAGTAACTTTGTTGTTAGTATTTAGAAACTTTAGGAAATGACTACTTCTCAGAGGTACCTTCCAGCTGTAGCTGGATTTTGAATTTTGAGTCAGTTGCAAAATCCTACCTCTTCTATTTGTTGGGGATGAGGAGTTGTTGCCTGCATGGCCCAGCCTCTGGTTCTTTGGTGCTGGCCCCACAGTATTTTTCTATGACCCTTAGGCATTCTCAGTCTTGGAATACCAGAAAGAACAGCTAGTTAGGACAGTTATGTCACATTGCCTAAATCAGCAATAAGAGTAGCATCAAATACAGCCTAGAAAATGACAAACTGAGGTAACTGTTAATTTGTCACCTTTAACCATATGAACTAGATTTGTGGTTATGTAAAAAAATCTAAAACAAATCAGAAAAGTGCATGCAGTAACTAAGCCCTCAATGTGACAATTTTACCTTCAGGGGAGAAAACTTAAAAGGGGATATCAAGAAAAAAAAATAGAGAAACAGAACAAAAGGAATTGTAGTTAGGGATTACAAGGAAAATGATTACATACAGCTTGGATAATTTATAGTATTATTTATAATGATCAGCCAAGGAGTCAAATATAAAGAAAGTACAGGAAATTTGTTCACACACTAAAAGATCAAGAGAATCCAGCTAAGGGCTTGGATCCCATTGTGATATCCTACATGAGTTCATTTGAAGACCTAGAATCCATGACAGTGCCTCCTATGAGTCCAACTAGAGGCCCAGGGCCCAAAATAATGACTCATGCAAGTTTATTTCATGGATCTGCACTGGGAAGGGCCAAAGGTCAGTGTTAGAAGCCAGAAAGTCTGTGCCAGTGGGATGAATGGTCTGTGGCAGTAGGTTGAGGGTTCTGCATTGGAGCCAGGAAGTGATGCTCAAAGTAAGGACCAGGGCTCCCCGAAAAAGTACCACAGTCATCCTCAGTGACAACGAGGTCCTGAGCTCCTCTAGTGATGAAAACAGCTGAGTTCATATCAGGAACCCAGCATGACAAGCTTCTCCTGGTGACTGAACAGCACAGCATCTTCCCTTTCAGAGCCAGGAAGCAGTAAAGAAAGGACCAAAGCTCCCTTAAAGTGAACTGAAGCCATTCTCAGCTACAACAAGGTCCTGAGCTCCTCTGACAGTGAGAACAGCCAAGTTCATATCAGGAAAGAAGCTCAACAAGCTCCTCCAGAAGAATTCATGGCAACAGGAGAACCCACAGCACCCAAGAGAACCAACAACAACACTACTTCTTCCTCTCTAGTTCTCCTTTTTATCTCCTAGCAAAAACCCTCAGGTGAGCCATCCACACAGCACCATGCTGAGTCAGTTTAGCTGGTATTACAGGTTGACCACCAGTTATTCATCCATCACAGAAAGAGAGTAGAAACAAGGCTGGAGGACAAGGAGGATCACACAAACTTTGGGAAACTGGTGCAGAAGACAAGCGGAAAAGAGAGGAGTAATAAAAACAAGAACAGAACAACAACAACGAAAGAACTAGAAACCATGTTCACATGCATTTAAAAACAAGAACAAACAAGAAAAACAAAGGAAAGAAAATAAAGAAAAAAGTTCACTTCAAGGTGTATCTCTGCTTCCACTAGTAGAAAATTGAGCTGAGTCCAGATCTGCTTCAATCAATCCCAAGAATCCCCTAGAGGCTCCATGACAAAGTAGAGAGTGATTTCAGCAAGCCTGCACCCCTATTTCTATTGAAGTTCATGTTGACCTCAGGCTGTGAGATGAACCTGACCAGCCCAGCCTGTTTTAGTTTGTATGCTGGCTGCGGGTTTGTTCTTGGTGGAGCTAGAAGCCACTCCAAGTTCCAAGATCAGTTGGCCTCTCTCCAAGATGGTCCCTGGCCTATTACATTCTCTTTTAGGAGCTTTGTACAGAAAAACTCACCAGCCACCACAGTTCCCTGTGCCCACTGCTCTACTCCATTGGTGCCCTTCTCTGTGGAGGGCTCTGGGGTTGCTGGTAGTCACTGTGGGTCTGTGATTTCAAGCCACCCATCCCATGCAGTGAGTTCAGTCTTGGGGAGAAAGTGCCACCAGCCTCTTCTTTCTTCATTGAAATTTCTCTTTGTTCTCCCCGTGTGCTTCAGTTCTCACTTCAGATCCTTCCTGGGTCCTGGGGACCCACTTCCCTCCTCCTCCTTTTCCTCACATTGCTATAGTCCAGTGTTTGGACACCAAATCTTGGAGAGGCTTTTTCTCTGCTGCTTGCTACTCTGCCATCTCCCGTCTCCATAAGATTCTTGAAAACACATTAAAAAGATTATATACCATAATCAAGTTGGTTTCATTACAGGGATGCAAACATATAAAATCAATAAAAGTAGTACATCACATAAATAGAATCAAGCATAAAAATTACATAGTCATCTCAATAGATAAAAATACTCCACAACAATTTAACATCCTTTGAAGAGAAAAACTCTAAAGAAAATAAGTTTAGAATCTAGCATCATACTGAATGGGGAAAAAACTAAAAGCATTTCCTTTAAAATCAGGACCAAGATAGGGGTGTCTACTTTCACTGCTCATGTTCAATATACTACCTGAAATTTTAGCCAGAGCAATTAGGCAAGACAACGCAATAAAAGGAATTCAAATAAGAAGTGAAGACAAATTATTGCTATTTGCAGACAATATAATTCTTTACTTAGGAGATCCTAAAGTTCCACCAGAAGAGATTTATGTCTGATAAGCAAATTTAGCCAAGTGGTAGGGTACAAAAATCATCACACAAAGGCCAACAGTTTTGTCTTAGTCACTTCCCATGTGACTGGACACAATATCTGATGCTCACAATTTAAAGGAGGAGAAATCTATTTTGGCTTATAGTTTTAGTCCATAATCAGGTAGTGTCAATGCTAGCTGGAAATAGGATGGCAAAGGAGCCTTGGTGGTGGAAGAGCTCCTCAGTCATGGTTTAGAGAAGCAGAAAGAGAAAAGAGCAAGAATGGGATATACATCCTTCCAGATCATGCCCCGAGTGATACCACTGCAACCAGGGCCCACCTTTCCACAGCAAGTCAGCACTCCCACAGTTGAGTCATCTTTCAAAAGCTCACTTATGAATATATGATACTTTTAGGGGGAAACTAACATCTAATCCACAACAAGCTTTTTAAACACCAATGACAAACCTGCCAAGAAAGAAATAAGGAAAAGAACTATCTTAACAATATCTCCAAAAACAACCCAAACCAAACCAAACCAAACCAAAATATCCTCCAAAAACCCAACCCAACCCAACCCAACCAAAGCAAAACAAAATGAAACGAAACGAGACGAGATGAAACGAAACGAAACAAAACAAAACAAAACAAAACATAGAAATAAGCAGAACCAAGGAGGTAAAAGATCTCTACATAAAAATTGGACTATGAAGAAGGAAATTCAGGACAACACTAAAAAATGGAAAGACCTGCCATACTCATGGACTGGCAGAATTAATATTGAAATTGTCATATTACCAAGGTGACCCACCAATTCAATGCAACTCCCATTAAAATAACAATGAAATCCTAAAATTTATATGGAAGCACAGTAGATCCAGAATAATCAAAACAATCCTGAGCAAAAAGAACAGTGCTGGTGACATCACAGTACATGGTTTCAAAATAGACTACAAAGCTATATTAACAAAACCAACATGGTACTGGCACAAAAATAGGTAAACCACTGGAATAGAATAGTGTACACAGAAACAAATCCACCAGTTATACCTGTATAATTTTTATCAAATGGGTAAAAAACATACATCAAAGACAGCCTCTTTAACAAATGTTAATGGGAAAACTGGATATCCACATGTAGAAGATTGAAACTAGATCCCTACCTCTCATGTTGGACAAAAATCAATTCAAAATGGATCAATGAAACAGCAACTGTATGAACAAAAAGGGGAATCACTTGAAGTTACAAGTAGACTTTTTGAATAGCGTTTTAATAGCACAGGAAATAACAGCAAAAATTAAAAAAATGAGACTACATTACATTAAAACGTTCCTGCACAGCAAAGAAAACAGAGTGAAGAGACAGTCTGAGTGGGAGAAAATGTGTGCCAGTTACTCTTCTGAGGATAAATATCTAGAATATATGAAGAATTAAAAAAACTTCACACCAAATAATCAAATAGCCTTAAGCAAAATGGTCAAACAGAGGCCTCTAAAAAAAAAAACCAAACTACAAGTGTTATGGATTAAAAACTGGTGGTCAACTTACACCAGCTGAATTAAATTTTTTGGTGGTATTTTTTGAGTTTTGTCTATATACAATCATGTCATCTGTAAATAATGACAATTTCAAACTTCCTCCTTTCCATTTTGTATGTCTTTTATTTCTTTGTGTTGCCTAATTGCTTTGGCTGAGACTTCTAGCAAAATATTGAATAAAAGTCGTAAAAGTGGGCATATATGTCTTGTTCCAGGATTTGGAAAGAAATTTTCAGTTTTTCCTATTCAGTGTGACATAGCTGTGGGCCTGTTACATATGGCAGTTTATGTTAGGGTATGTTCTTTCTATACTGGATTTGTTCAGAGCTTTTTTTTTTTTTAAATCAAGACAGGACACTGAGTTTTATTAAGTGCCTTTTCTGCATCTTTTGAGATAACATGGCTTTCATTGTTCATTCTATTGATATGACATTTATTGATTTTCTTGTATCATATTTATTGATTATCATAGGTTGAACCCTTCTTGCATTCTTGGATGAATCTCAATTGATCATAGGATAATTTTTTATTATACTGTTGTTAGTATTTTATTGAAATTTTAGCTCGTAGCTTTTTTTTTTTTTTAGTTGTTGTGTCTTTATCTGGTTTTGATATCAGTACAACATTAAGCTTGTGCAATGAGTCTGAAAGAATTCCCTCCTTTTCAATTTTTGTAATTATTTGAAAAGAATTGGTGTTAAATGTTTGGTAAAATTCAGCAGTAGACTCATCTGGTTCTGATCTTTCTTCAATGTGAGATTTTTTTCTTAAATGACTGATTCAATACCATTACCATATTGGTCTGTTCAGATTTTTTATTTCTTGGTGATTCAGTCTTATGTTTTGCTTTGCTTCCTGTGTTTTTTTTTTGTTAAGGCAGTGTTTCTCTGTGCCATTTAGGTTGGTCTTGAACTCACTAAATAGCCCAGGATGGGCTGAACATGTGACAATCCTCCTGCCTCAACTGCTTACGTGCTGGGATTACAGGCACGTGCTACTACGTCTGGCATGATTCAACCTTAGTAAGGTGGATGCGTTTAGAACTTGGTCTATTTCTTCTAGATTATCACATTTGTTGGCATACAATGTAGTTGTTCATAACAGTCTAATGATCGTTTGTAATGCAGTGGTGGCATGTGTCTCCATGCTCACCTTTGATTTTGAGTCCTGTCTCTTACTCTAGCTAGTGACAGAAGGAAATCCCCTACAGCTGCCATAGAGCACACTGCCACTATCCAGATACATACCCAGACCACCAGCCCCGCATCTGCAAAGTCAGTCAGACAATACAAGCATCGAGGTATTCCTTTCACCTATCATCTCACCCTGAGTTCCTCTGAATCAGCCAGTTATTTATTGGGGGGTGGGGAAGATATGCTCTTCTGGTTTCCCAGCCCGTGCACTGGGCTAGCTCGCAGGAAGGCATGATTCGGCTTCTTGCTGGGTCTCTTCCTGCTCCCCATGGCAGACCCTGGCTCACAGAAAGGCACGGTTCAGCCGGAAT
This sequence comes from Hydrochoerus hydrochaeris, assembly GCA_004027455.1. NCBI lineage: Eukaryota > Metazoa > Chordata > Mammalia > Rodentia > Hydrochaeridae > Hydrochoerus > Hydrochoerus hydrochaeris. The sequence goes on from PVLA01004422.1 coordinate 116,025, forward strand.
ATATGTTTCTATCCTTTCATTTGCAGCCTGTGTGCGTCCTTAGAGATAAAATGAATTTCTTATAAAAAGCATATAGCTGAGTCTCGTTTGGTTTTAAATCCATTCAGTCACTCTATATCTTTTAATTGGAGAATTTAATTCCTTTACATTTAAAGTAATTGTTGATAGACAATTCTTATTACAGTCATTTTATTATTGTTTTATAGCATTTGCATAGCTCTTTTCTTTCTTTGTCCATTTTGTGCGTTTTTTGTGTGTGTGTGTGACTAAGCAAATTCTCTAGTAATCTGTTTTCTTTCATTCCTGACATTATTTTTGGTGTATTTATTGTTAAAGTATTTTACTTTGTGGTTACCATGAGACTTACAAAAATCTTTTGATTATCAGAATTTATTTTGAAATGATAGCATCTTAGTGTTGATCACAGAGATAGGGAAAGAAACAAAGAGATTAAAAAAATACTAACAACTTTCCACACTTTCTGGGCATGGTTGTACATGCCTTAATTCCAGCCCAGAGGAGGCTGAAGTAGGAAGATTGCTGTTGGTTTGAGGCCAGCATGGACTGGACATAGTGAGACTTTATCTCAAAGCAAACAAAAACCTAGAAAATAATAAAGCCAGAAACAAAAGTACATAGTTGCACCCCATTTTTCCTCATAGTTTGAACTTTGGTGTTCCATTTTTATCACTTTATATTGCTTATCTTTAACATTTTTTCAAAATTTTATTTTAAAGAGCAAAACTAAACATAACAAACAGAACAAGGCAGATCAGAAGAAAACAGTGTGACACAAATTTCAAAGCAAGACAACAGGAGATCATCACTGTCTATCATATTGTCTCATTTTCTTCTAAATAGTTGTCCATATCTTCACACACAATGAATTCATACACAACAAAATAGTATGAAACTGATCAGAACAGAATGATGAAGGCATTTTAGGCCTTCAAAACCAGACAACAGTGAAATCAACAATGGCTGCCATAATGTCTCTCATTCTCTTCAAAATAGCTGTCCATACCTTCATGTATGTTGAAATTAAACAATACAAAACACTAAAATCACTCTGAACAGAGAATAATAGTATTGCTGGATTTTACAGCATGACACTACGGCATCAGCACTGGGTACCTGAGTGTCTCTTTTTCTTCAAAGTAGCTGTTCATTTCATCTTGCACTATATAATCGATTCTCATAAACTGTTTAGGAGAAGCTCTACGCATGCATGAGTCTCTACATGTAAATCTATCCTTTCTGTAGTAGAGGGAAAAACAAAACAAAACAAAATAAAACAAATTCTTAGAAAAACATGAAACAAAAAAGACAAATAAATAACAATAGTAAAGAGCCCAAAATACTGACAACGTAGGCCTTCAAAACAAGGTGATAGGAGCATAATTCGTGTTGTTACTTTACATAATGATCTTCAAGAGTTCCTCAGATCACCATACAATAATATGCACAATTGTTCCAATCCTATGAATGTTAATTTTTTGTTCTAAGAACTTATAGAATTTGTAGCACCATCATCTTAGCTTAGCTATCCTAAGTGTGTTTAGATATTTTTTCTTTTTCCTTTCTTTTTCTTTTTCCTCATTTTCCCTAAGATATTATTTTTCCCCGTTAAGCAGATTTTCTTATCCTTTCACTGAATTTATTGAGTTTTTTGTATATTATGTACTCTTACCATCTTTTAACATATTAACATAGATAGTGTTTTTAATTATTTTGTTTTAACCTTTTTTCTAATGATATAAAAGGTTTACATTTACATTTGGAACACTCTTAACTTTTCTGTATAGTTACTATTCTCAGTGAGTTTTATACTTTCCAATGTTGTCTTTTTACTGGTTAGTGTCTCTTGTTCGAAGAATTTCCCTTGACATTTCTCAGATGGTGATAACTTCTTTCAACTTTTGTTTGGTTGGGAATGTCTTTATTTCTTCTTCATTTTTTTTTTTTTTTGAGACAGTGTCTTGCTATGTAGCTCAGGCTAACTCTGAACTCCCGATGTAGTTCAGGCTGGTTTGCAACTCACAGTGATCCTCCTGCCTCAGCTTCCTGAGTAATGGAATTACAGGCATGCACCACCATGCCGGGCTTTCTTCTTTTCTGAAGGGTAAGTTTTCTGGATACAGTATTCTTGGTTGATAAGTTTTTCTTCCTTTACACTACGAATCAATCTCTTGTCCCATTCTCTGTTGTCCTGTAGGGTTTTTGCTGAGAAGTCTGCTGTTAGGTGAACCGGAACACAGCTATATGTTATGTTTTCTCTTGCTGCTTTTAGAAGACTCTTTTCATCTTCAATCTTTGGGAGACTGGTTATATGTAGTATGTCTTGGGGAAGAATTAGTTGTGTCATATCTGACTTGGAGACCTTTGATCCTTCTGCATCTGGACATTTGAATATTTCTCCAGGTTTGGAGTATCTTGTTACGATTTCTTTTCATAAGCTTTCTACCCCTTTGCACTCTCAAGTCTGCACTGAACACAAATAACTTGAATATTTTTCTTTTATTATTGTCACATAGTTTCCATAAGATTTATTTATTTTGATCGGTTTTTATTTTTTCCATGCCAACTGTAAATCTGCAAATAGTCTGCCTTTGGTCTACTGAATCTTTCTTCCATTTGATCAAGTCTGCTGCTGAGGCCTTTGGTCAGATTTCAATTTTCATTTTGTGTACTTTTCTGTTCCATGATTTATGTTTGATATTTAACAGTTACTTTAATCTTTGTTGAATATCTGGTTAATTACTGACTTTTTTGTTTTCTTACAGTTTGTTAACTTTTCTTTAAAATAGCTTTTTTGAGTTCTCCAAGTTTTTACGTACTGGTTGTTAATTTTTTTGTTTGTTTGTTTGTTTTTTTGTTACTAGGGATTGAACTCGTGACCTCCCCCTTGCCAGGCAGGCACCTGTGCTGCTAAGCTAAACCCCAGGCTTAGGCTCATTTTTGATGCCTTATTTTGTCTGTTAGATAAGGTCTCAGGTTTTTGAAAGTTCTTGATGCTTTATCGGTACATAACTATGCCTGTAGATTGAAGGCTTAGGTGTTTATTATAATCTTTGCAGACAGATGTGCCTGTCTTTCCAGAAATTTCAACCAGGCTAATCGTTATTTTCTGAGCCTTTAGCCGTTGCTTTGAATCCAGTCTTAACTAGATGGCGCTTTAAATCCAGGTTTCCTTTAAACTCATAGTTGGTGTGTTACCAGTACTTCAACACTAGAGGTCGCTGCAGACACATGTTTGCTGCAAAACTGCAGTTGCTATATTGTTTCAGATGGAGGTTAAAGTGTGTCCTATTTATTAATTTAGATGGTTCTTCAAGGAAGGATTTCCAGTTATAAAAAATAGTATGACTTTATTTTCAACCTAAAAATCAGAACACCTAATGGAGAAGATAATACGATGAGGACAGCTGAACAGTATAAGGCAGCTTACTTGAAACCAAGCTCTCCCAACAGTTGTTAGCGATTCTCAGTATTAGACTATAGACTCTTCTAGTAAAGTCATTCATTCAAAACTTTTTTCTTGGTTAGGAAGATTTTTGTTTTGAGTTGTGTATATTACCATGCTCTGAAATTCATGAGCAGGGAGATTAACATGTTGTCAAACTAGTTCTAGTAGACCTTACAGGGTACTTTGGTTCTGAGGCCTTCCAAACTTTCCTCAATTATTTAGAACTGTAGTCTCTTTTCTAACAATGAAGGACAAACTACTAGAGCAAGGTGAAGGTGGAAAATAGTGTGGTGGTGCATGCGCCTCTAATCCTCATGCTCTAGGAGGCTGAGGCAGGAAGATCACAAATTCAAACCTACCTGGGGCAATTTAGCAATGAAAGAGACCTAGACTTAAAAAAAAAAAAAGGCTGGGGATGTAGTTCAGTGTGAGGGGCCTGGGTTCAGCCCTCAGTTCCCCAGTGTGAGGGCGCTGGGGGAAAAGTAGGAAAATCAAGAAAGGAATTACATTGTCTCACATAGCCTCTCCTGCATAGTGAATATTGTTTGCATTTACTAAAAGAAAAATGAGACTTAGAAATATGAAAAAAAAACAAGTTCATGCAGGTAGTGGCAGCACCAAGTTACTCATTTTGCAAAAACAGTTTTTGTTTCTTTTCTTTCTTTTTTTTTTTTAATTGAAAATGGCACATGACTGCTCCCATCCAGGGCTGACTCAGAAGAGCAGATGGCAGTAAGTCCTCTTCATCTCTGGCCCTTGTGTTATCATCTTATGTTCATTGATATGTTTCAGGCTCTTGAAAAATTGCCTGGCATATGATCAGCACTCAGCAATATTGCCTTTCTTATCTGTTTGACCTGATGTCACCCCTTTCCCTTACTAATATCAGAAGTCTAGATGTATACAGGCTTTAACACTTCATAGAACTTTCACTCTACATCTGCATCGCATATTGCATTGATCCTTGGAATAGTTTTACAAAAATGGAAGAACAGGCATTATTTTTACAGGTGAGAACACTGTGACTTGGGTAGACCAGGTGTCTTTCCCATGATAATGCCAAATAGCAGGCAGCAGATATGGAATTAAAATACAGGCATGAGCCTGACTGCACAGTACTGTCCTCTCTTTTGTGGACTCTCTGGTTTTCCCATCTCCCTGCTTCCCACACCAAACCTAAGTAACTATTACGTTTTTTTCTTTCACATTTCTGCTAAGTCTTTCTTACCTTCTTTTCTCTCCTTCTAGTGTTTTCAGAATTTGAGAAAGGTGCTTTGGAAACCAAAGAACAGATCATGCTATGACCTGAGCCACATGCCCTGCAGAATTAGGGAGGGCTGGTGGCTGACAGGCCTGTCTGTTCTCCATGCTTAGTAGGACGGGAGCCTAAACAAAGGCTGGAGGTGGGAAATAGAAGTAAAATCCATGGTAATAAATTAGGGAGCAAGCACTAGAGGGAACTCATTTTCCCCATTTGTTATTTGTGCCACTGGAAAAAATAATGTGAGAATTTTGAAAATTGAGAGAATTATTAGAGATAATGAGAATCTTATCTGTAAAAAAATGTATGCTATTTATATTGCAAAAAGAGCCTAGTTTAGAATCGGATACACAAAGGGTCTAATACCAACTCAGTTATTGATGAGATTTTTTTCTTTGGCATTGGAGAAATTGCTCCTCACCTTTCTAGCCTCATTTCTCCACTCTGAAAAATAAATGAGCCAATGTGTCATGGTACCAACTGCCTCCCACAGTATCTGCAGCACATGGGCACTCTGTGGAAAGACAAAGACCAACAAGGGGAAGGATGTATGAGCATTAAAAATGTCTAATGAGGAACTGAAGTTGTAGCTTAGAGACAGAGCACTTGCAAGTATGACCAGAGTCCTGGATTTGATCCTTATCCCCACAAAAAAGAAAACAAAATTGTGTATAATTAAAAAAATGCCCAGTGAGAGGTCCCCTTAATGGGAAACTACATCCACCTAATATTTTATTAACCACTGCACATATATTCCTGAATTTTGATACTTTTATATTTTAAATACATGCTAATTTTGGAAACTCATAAACTTGTCCTTAAGAGTAATTGCCTGCTCAATTCCACAACAGCCAAGAGGAAAGGCAGCCCTCCTACAGGAGAGGAAAAGTCTCCATGCCATGTGCATGAGCTCAAAAAGAGCAAGAGGACAAAATACTGCTTTGCTTACTTAGCACTCTCTACCCACAGAGTCCAAGGGAGCAGGAGAGGCTTCTTGGAGTAGGTGACAATTTACATAGGTGTGAGCACAAAGTTTAAGCAAGAAAGAAGGAAAGGAATTAATGAATACACCTTAGCATATCCTTTAGAGACTTGTAGATTTGTGAAAAGGAGAAGTGGTTAGTGCAACTGAAGGATGAAAGTAATGTGGTTAATGCAGTTGAGCCCTGAAGGATTTTCCAGATAATCTCAGAAAATAGGAGACCATTCAGGGTGAATAATTGCATTTATAAATTATGGAAACTTTAGAACACCATAAATTTGATGAAAATGTAAAGACATGTATCATTAACTAATAAAAAAACAGCCTAGCAGTGACATTGTGAATCTGTGACCCATTATTTTATCTGGTAGAATTATTAATAAAAGAAAAAAATTGCAATTTAAGTGGATTCTACTGGAGCTCCATTGCTAAGAACAAGCTGCTGGTCAAATACTTATGCCTCTGGTAATAGCTGCATCCAGCAGATTCTCAGGGCTTGCGAAAACTTTATCGCTAACTTTGGAAGGAAAAATAAAAGATGAGGTCAAAACCACAGATCAGAATCATGCTTCTGGGGCATTTGGAGCCTTGTGGTCTGGGGCTTTCTTGAGCTAGTCCCATGGATGCACTGACCGGTGAGATGTGCTCTGAGGGGCCCCGCGTCCTCTGTGGTACAGTAGCAGTGAGGACCGCAGTGCTGATAGTTGAGTGGGGCAGCCATCAGCAGTTCCCATCACTCCTAACCTTTTTGCAGGACTTCCTTCTTTTATCAAGTACCTACAAACAAACTGCAGAGCATAGATAATAAAAGAAGTAAAACAATTAGGAAAAGATAAGTTTGGGTTTTTTAACACCTCTGTGTTTAATACAATTTGTTTAAGATTAGTTTTTAAGCTATTTATAACAACAGTTGGTCCAAATCCCGGGCAATCTAACGGTTGGCTTTCATGATCTGGCATGTGTTTGGGGAAGCTCAAATAATCAGGTCCGTATATTTGTGAAACATGGATCTGGAGTTATCTCACCTAATAGGGTTACTAGGAAAGGAAATTATATGACTTGAATTTAGTAGTGCAACACTGAAAGTTTCACAGTTTAATTCCATCAGAGCTGTTCGTTTAGTAGCAGTGTAGAGGTACTTCTTAAGATTTGTCATTGTCTTTCTCGCTTCTCCCCCACCTCACTGCCCTTCTGAATAAATTTTTAAAAAGGCAGTTTGGTTGAGATGTAATTCATATTTCCTCAAATTGCCCATTCTAAGAATGCGTTTAAATGATTTTGCATAGCTTCTGCAACTGACCACCTCAGAAGCTTTTCTGATCTTTTTCTCCTGTGAGGAAGAAGGCCAAGGTAAACACCTTGGTGAGGAAGTCTTATATACCGCGGTAACTTTTTAAGACAATTAACCATGTTCAGCAAAGTAGACTTTCCCTAGCTTAACTTCAAGGTGAGAGTGGCCAACAGAGGAATGCAAGGTTGTCAATCAGCAGCTGAAGCTGTGTTTGGTATGGGACCCCCTGAAGTCACCCCAGTAATTTGATCACAGCATTTATTGAATTTCAGACATTATGCCCCACCACTTGTCTTTCCCCAGGTTGGGGGTTGGAAGATCAAATATCCTGTGCAGATAGGACAGGGAGCTAAAATTTACTATGAATTTACACATTTATCTCTTAGTATACATTATGATAGGCATAACATATGCATTATAATTAATAAATTATGAGTCATCATTTTATAAATGAGGCAATTAAGGCTTAGAGTGGGCAACTTGTCTGAAGTTGCACAGTTGCTGTGGACAGTGTAGGGTTCCTTGTTCTGCAGTGACGCTACGCAGAATCCTGTGTTGGTAAGACACATGCTCTGTGCCTACTTGGAGAGACACTGTGGGCAGGGAAAGCAACTTACTTGTAGAATAGGTTTCTGTGTAGGAAGGACAGTTTGCAGCCTCTTTCACAAAATGAGTTTGGATGGGTGATTGAGAGACTTCTCAGGCACCAATGTAAGCCATGTTGCTCTATATACTTTGTGCTAATTCCAGTGGCTCCACTTAACCTGCCATATTAATTTTTTTCTGTCTCTAATCTTCCGATCTCATTTTTTCCCTACGATCCCAATTAACCTGCCAGCTTAATGTCCGTTATATAGAAATCCAAGTAGATCCCATTTCTTTCCCTCTGTATGAGTAAATGGCTCATACTTCTGTCCACTGGGAGGATTTCACGTCCCCAAGATCCTTCCAGATCATTCACCTTCAGCTTGAACAAACATATCAAGGTAATCCGTCAGTGAACCAGGCCTAAGATTTTTCTTCCTCCACCGATTAATTGTACATCTTCATCCCCTATACATATAATTTGAAGGACAGATGCCCGTGAATCTGAAATAGAAGCTGTTAGGGCCTGGGATCCTGCAACTTATTTATGCCCTTTTGGTATTTCCAGGCAAGATCTCAAATGTTTTATTTCATTTGTATGATGAGTGTTGTCTGTGCTTTTACCATTATGACACAGTGGGTCTGCTAATTCTTAGCTCACAAAGGGCAGCTTCTATGGCATGTCTAGGTCATACTGTTTATATAGCAGAGGACAGGAATACAGAAAGCAAAATGAGCCATGTTTGTGCATTTAGGATTTCTGGTAAGTCACCTGGTGTACACTGCACTCATGTTCCATTGTTCAGAGCAAGTTGCCTAACTAAGCCTGACAATGGAACATGGGCTTACATTCACCCACGGCGGACAGGGCAAATGGAGGCTTGTGTCATGCTCTTACAAGGAAAGGCCCAGACAAATGGGAGCAATCCTGCAATCTGCCATGTTCCTGAAACTTTCTTTGACTATGTCTCCTCTTTATGAGCTCTTCCTGTAATGTAATCTATATCATTTTCAGTTTCCTGCTCAGTTACAAATTTGTATACTATTGTTTCATTTAGGTATATGTTGTGGTTTGTTTAAATGTCCCCCCAAATCCTTATGTGGTCATGAGAGGTGGGCTTTTCTAGGGCAGCTGAGTCCAGTTTTTATGGCTCATCGTCTAAAGCTGGGATTGGGGGTGTGAGTGCTGCACCCATCCAGGGACAGGTAACTTGCATACAGTATAAGGGAGGGAAGGAAGTGTGCTTTTCCCTTTTATGCCTTTTTCACTCTTGTTGCTTGTGGCTGCCATGAAGGGATGCGCCTTAGCCATGCCACCTTGCCTAGGAGCCAGCTGAGTATGGATCGAAACCTCCCAAAACTGTAAGCTAAATAAACTTCTCCTTCTTTCATTTTGAGTGTCAGGCACTTTGTCTCAACAATGAGAGGAAAGTAACCAAGACAGTGTACTATATTTTTCTCTTCCTAGTAAGTCTGAAAATACTATACAGGAATCATAGTTCTCTTAAAATTTTTAGCATAGTGCCAAGAATACCTTAGTTCTCCAGTGTAACTCACTAAAGAGTTGATGGCTTCTATATGATAAAATCACCAGCCATATCAATCTTCATGTGGTAGCTCTGTGATTCCTGCAGATTCACTTAAGAGGCATTTATATATTATTTTACCTATGTGAAAAGTGACCTCTTTTAAAGTTGGTCAAAAAAAGAGCAAGTTCAGAAAAATAAAGAAGGCTCATTTACTCATTTGACAACTATTCATCACAGAGATTATACAAACCATGGAGTGATATCAGATTACTGCAGAGCACAGACTCTGATATCATCTAAATTATTTTAAGAAAGCTGTGATCAGAAAGACATCAGGAATATCTTATCTTATTCTTGCATAATATTGGTATGGAAAGTAAACTTACATTTATCTGCCAGGCAGGAACATAATTGGTGTAGTTAGACACAATGTGTTCCAATTCTGTGTTTGGCAAAAAATTCTGGTTAATTGTTATCAGCAGCTGTTAGGCAAAGGAGACAAGTCCGTGAGGAGATGAAGCCAAATGTATTTAGCTGCTAGCTGCTGTGAGGTTTTTAGTTTTCTTTGTTTTCTTCTGTAAAGTGCATTAATGCAAGAATCTAGTTTATTCATATAGTTATTGGAACTCAGATCTTTATTATGCCATGTTGTAAAGCACTCTGGGACTGAATGTGACTCTCTACTTGGCTTGTATGTTGATGGTCTGATCTGTGCTAGGTACCCTTCGTGGCAGTAAATACACCTGTTTTGAAGGGGATGAAGAGGGCTCTGACAACATCAAAGAGAGAGCTGAGGCTCTCAGCTCTGTGACTTGCCACTGATCTAGAATAGTGATAAAGATGAAGCTATCTTTTTTGTTGTGGTTGTTGAGACAGAGCTTCACTAGGTAGTTCAGGCTGGCCTTGAACTTACTATATAGCCCATGCTGGCCTTGAATTCAAAGTAATCCTCTTGCCTCAGCCTCCCAAGTTCTGGAATTAGAATGTTCCAGCAAGCCTGGCTAATACAGTTTTACAGTCAGAAAGACTTGAGTTCAAATGCTGACTTAGTAGTTGCATGAGTTTAGGCAAATTGCAGTTTCTTATCTGCAAAATGGAGGCAAACTCAATTTTACAACAAAGGGCTCTTGCAAGCCCTAAGTGAAAATCTATGTTTGCACCTCTGTCTGCTAATGATCACATAACAGACACCCAACAACTTTTAATATACTTTCTTCCCAATCCTTTTACTCCTCATCTCAACCACTTTTGAGACAAGTGAGCCCATCCGACTCCAAATGTGACTTTCTCACTCATGGCTTCAGATGCTGATGAAATAGGAACAACTAGAAAATAAATACTCCTTCCTCAGTTCTCACTTACCAAAATGCTACCCTTCCTTTGTGATTCACCCAAAATACAGCTTTCTGATTATCATGATTACTACATTTCTTAACATTTTATGATCTTATTTTGCTCTCAGTTCCAGGTAAGGATATTTTGATTTCCTAAACAGAAGATGAACTCCTTAGCACCCCAGACTCTGTCGTAGGCTTCAGTTTAATTCCCCTAAAATCTAGCACAGGGCTGGGCACAAGACGACTTAAAATACTTAGGGATTTGAACTACAGCAAAGGTCACTGGTACTTAAAAGAAATGCATGTAACGACTGTTTGTCAGTGATTTGGGGTTTAGAAGACCACATTAAGTGTTCAGTTTAGTTAATTCTGCTCTGAATTGTTCTTTACCCAATGCATTGGTGACATTTTCAAGACTCTTGAAATGGCTTTTCATTTTAACATATGATGTCGATAAACATTCTATAAAGACTAAACCATCACTAAAATATAAATGGAATAGTTTTAACCCAGCTAGAATATTTTTCTTTCTTTCTAAAAGGTTATATTTTTAACAAGTTGGTTAATTATAGTTATTAAAAGACACTCAGCCAGCTCAATGTCCTCTTCCAGGAAAATTCATCTTAACTGAACTTGAGTCTTGATTTTGTTACTTCTCTTTCAGCCGGTATCACCACTGCATCTGCATGTTGATGCTCAAAAATGATTTGCCAGTGATAGAAGCCATGACTCTTATTTACAAAGCTAAGCATTTTAAAATTTATTAGTACATGTTTGTCGTATATAATGTTTATATTCTGTGCGAGGAGCTGGTTCATGGACATAGTGTATCTTAACTCCCTTTTTTCAACCTTCTTTATCTTCCCTCCTTACCCTATCCATCCATCTCTTTTTTTCCCTTCCATATTATTTTTTTGTACATGTTTGCAGTAGATAGTGTCTACATTCCTTGTGTGGAGTTGGTACATGTACAGAACAAATTTTTTAAATTTTTTTATTAGTATATGTTGGAGTAAATAATGATTATATTTGTTGTGGGGAGTTGGCACAAGAACATAATATATCTTAATTCTATTTTTTTGTCCCCTGCCCCTCTCATTCCTCCCTGTTTCTTCAAACTCTTGATCCCCTTGTCATTTGCAAATAATCTTTTTTTTTTAAGAGCAGGAAAATATATTGGAGAAAAAGAATGGGGAATAGAAATAACTCCTAAGAGACAGGAGGGTTCCCAAATGAGTCTCCCAACAAATCTATTTTAATTCTTTGATTTTTAAAAATGTATCGTTCATTCTCTCTCTTTCCTCTCCATCTCCCTCCTCCTTTCATCTCTTGTTCTTTTTCCCCTTTGAGAAAGACCTATCTTCCTACTTCCTATTTTCATTTATTTTTCTCCTTATTTAGACTTTGGGTTTCTTGCATAAGATAAAACAGGTGATAGTTAAGCTTGTATCTGATTTATTTCGCTTAATGTTATGTTCTTAAACTGTATCTATTTTCCCACAAATGACTCAAGTTTATCTTTCCATATGGTAGAATAGTACACCATCGTGTGTAAATACCACATTTTCTTTATTCATTCATCCATTGATGGACTGACATATAAACTGCTTCCAAAATTTAGCTATTATGAGTTGTACTGCTATAAATATGGAAATGCATGCATCACTGTCATACTATTTGGGAAAACACTTAGATGAGGAAGAACTGGGTCAAATGGAATTTCTGTTTTTTAATTTTATGGGAAAATCTCCATACTGATTTATAGAGTGTTTGTACCAGTTTATACTTCTACCAACAATGAAGAGGTGTTCATTTTTCCTGTGGCCTCTCCAGCACTTATTATTGGTTGATTTCTTGATCATAGCCATGCTTTCAGGAGTGAGGTGGAATTTCAGTGTTGTTTTAATTTGCATTTCAGTAATGGCCAGTGATGTCAAATTATTTCTTGTGTTTATTGGCTATTTGTGCTTCTTCATTACTGAAATGTCTGTTCATTTTAGATGCAGTTTTTTGATGGGAGGGGTTTTAAATTTGGAGGGTAAAATTTTTGAGTTCTTTATATGTTTTAGACATCAGTCCTTTGTCTGAGGAGTAGCTGGCACCCCCTCCCCATTTTGTAGTTGTCTCATCATTCTGTCAGCTATTTCTTTTGCTGTGCAGAATGTTTTTAATTTGATGTAATCCATTTGTTAATTCCTGGGGTTATTTCTCATGCAACTGGGGTTCTGCTCAGAAAGTCATGGTCTACATCTACATCTACACCTACATCTACGTAGGTCTTCAGCAGTTTTGCCTATTTTATCTTCCAGCACATTAAATGTTCTGTTTT
>PVLA01004422.1:128904-177298 GCA_004027455.1 Hydrochoerus hydrochaeris
TAAGCAGATCAGAACAGAACAATGTAAGCAACACAGCACTTCACAACAAGACAATTGGATATTAACAGTAGCTATCATAATGTCTCTTTCTTTGAAATAGTTGAGCTTAGCTTTACACACAATAATGTCAAACATAACAAAATAGAATAAAACCACTCAAGAGAATGAAAGTATTGCAAGGCATTCGGAACCAAATAACAGAAGATGGACAATGGCTACTATATTATCTCATTTCCATAAAAAATTTGTTTATGCTATCATACATATTAAAATCCAATAAGACACAACGTGATAGAACCAGTGGTAATAGAAAAACAAGAGCATGGTAGGACTTCAGAGCAAGATGATATCAAATCAACAAGGCTGCCATATTGTCTTTTCTTCAAAGTAGCTATTCATACCATCACATATATTAAGATTAAACAAAACAGAATAAAACCATTCCAAACAATGAATGAAAACATAAGACGTCAAAGCAGTATAATGGTGAACCATGATTTCCATAAAATCTTCTGTACTCTTACCATTTCTTACACTAGGGAGACTATATGGTATTTACACATGTGAGTTTGATTTATTTTACTTATGAGTATAGATTCAAGTTGCATCCATTTATTTATAAATATCTCAATGTGATCATTCTTTATAGCTGAAGAGTACTCCATTGTATAAAAGTACAACAATTTTTTTTATCCATTCCTTGGTTGATGGGCACTTAGGTTGTTTCCAAGATCTGGCTATTACAAATTGTGCCGCTATAAACATGGGTGCACATATATCACTGTGGTAAGATGTTTTCAGATCTTCTGGGAATATGCCTAAGAGTAGAATAGCTGGGTCAAATGGGACCTCCAACCCCAGCTTTTTGAGGAATCTCCAGACTGACCTCCACAGTGGTTGCACCAGTCTACACTCCCACCAACAGTGCAGAAGAGTTCCTTTTCCCCCACATCCTCTTCAGCATTTGTTGTTGGTAGTTTTGTTGATCCTGGGCATTCTTTCTGGAGTGAGATGGAATCTCAGTGTGGTTTTAATTTGCATTTCTCTAATGACCAATGATGATGAACATTTTTTCATCTATTTATTTGCCATTTGTATTTCTTAATCTGAGAACTGTGTGTTCATCTCGGATGCCCATTTTTGGATTGGGTCTTTGAATTTTGGGGGTCTGATTTTTTAAAAATTATTTATAAGTTCTAGACAGAAGTCCTTTGTCTGAGGGACAGTTCACTAAGATTTTTTTCCAGTTTGTGGGTTTTCTTTTCACTATGCTGGATATTTCTTTGGACATGCAGAAACTCTTTAATAAGACATGATACCAGTTATTGATTCTGGGAAGTATTTCCTGTGCAGTTTGGTTCTTGTTCATGAATTCTCTACCAACCCCTATGTCATCAAGATTTTTACCTACTTTGTCTTCCAACAGATTTAATGTTTCTGTTTTAATATTTAGATCTTTGATCCATTTAGATTTTAGTTTAGTACATGGTGATAGGCATGGGTCTAATTTTAGTTTTCAGCATATGGAAAGCCAGTTTTTCCAGCACCATTTATTAAAGAGACTATCGTTCTTCCAGTGAACATGCTTGGCCCCTTTATGAAAGATAAGGTGTCTGAGTGTGTTCGTAGTTGTATCTTCTAGTCTATTCCATTGATCTTCAGGTCTGTTTTTATTCCAGTACTATGATGATTTTATTATGGTAGCTTTGTGTAGAATAACTTCAAGTCAGGGATTGTGATGCCTCATGCCTTGGCTTTGGGGCTTAGAATTGTCTTTGCTATTCTAGGTCTCTTCTGGTTCCAGATGAATTTTAGGAGTGATTTCTCTAGATCTATGAGGTATGTTAGTGGTATTTTCATTGGGACTGCATTGAAACTGCATAACAATTTTGGGAGAATGTTCATTTTCACAATATTTATTCTTCCTATCCATGAACAAGGGATGTGTTTCCATTTACTGAGGTCCTCTTCGATTTCTTTTTTCAGGGTATTATAATTTTCTCTGTACAACTCTTTCACATCTTTCATTAGATTAATTCCTAATTACTTCATTTTTTTTGATGCTAGTGTGAAGGGTGTGGCTTCTCTTATTTTTCTCTTGGTGATTTTGTTGTTAGTGTATAAGAATGCTATTGATTTTTGAGTATTGACTTTGTATCCAGCTACATTGCTGAATTTATTTATTATATCTAGGAGACTTTCAATGGAAGTTTGGGGGTCTTCTATGTAAAGTAGCATGTCATCTGCAAATAATGATAATTTGACTTCTTTTCCTATCTTTACTCCTTTTATTTCTCTCTCTTGTCTAATTGCTCTGGCTAGTATTTCCAGTACTATGTTGAATAGGAGCAGTGATAAGGGACATCCTTGTCTTGTGCCTGATTTCAAGATAAAGGCTTTGAGTTTTTGACCATTTAATATGACACTGGCTGTTGGTTTGTCATAGATGGCCTTTATCATATTGAGGTAAAGACCATCTATTCCAATTCTCTGTAAGGTTCTTATCATGAATGGGTGTTGGATCTTATCAAGAGCTTTTTCTGTATCTATAGAAATGATCATGTGATTCTTACTTTTGGCTCTATTGATATGGTGGATTACATTTATTGATTTACGTATGTTGAACCATCCCTGCATGCCTGGGATGAATCCCGCTTGGTCATGGTGTACAATCTTCTTGATGATTTGCTGCATCCTGTTTGCCAATGTTTGATTGAGAATTTTTGCATCTATGTTCATTAGGGAGATTGGCCTGTAGTTCTCTTTTTTAGTTGGGTCTTTCTCAGGTTTTGGTACGAGAGTGATATTTGCTTTCAGGAATGACTTAGGGAGAATTGCTTCCCTTTTGATTTCATTGAACAGTTTGAGGAGTGTTTGCATTAATTCTTCTTTGTATTTCTTGTAGAATTCTGCAGTGAATCCGTCTGGGCCTGTGCTCTTCTTTGTTGGTAAGGACTTGATTACATTTTCAATTTCATTAATAGAAATTGGGTTATTCAACAGTTTTATATCTTCTTGATCCAGCTTTGGTGGTTCATATGTTTCTAGGAATTTGTCCATTTCTTCTATGTTATCAAACCTATGAGAGTAGAAGTTTTTGAAATAGTTGTTGATCTTCCACAGGGTTGGTAGTGATTTCACCTTTTTCATTCTGTATTACAAGAATTTGAGTCTTTTCTTTCCTTTTTTAAAATAGGTTGGCTAGGGGCTTATCAGTTTTATTTATTCTTTCAGAGAACCAACTCTTTGTATTGATTCTTTGTATTGTTTCCTTAGTCTCTAATGCATTAATTTCTGCTCTGATCTTTATAATTTCCTCCCATCTTTTGGCTTTGGGCTTGACTTGCTCTTCTTTTTCTACATGTTTGAGGTGTAATATCAGTTTGCTGATTTGTGTTCATTCTGTTTTCCTAATGTGGGAACTCAGTGCAATAAATTTTCCTCTGAGGATGTCTTTCATTGCATCCCACAGGTTCCTGTAAGTTGTGTTTGTATTTTTGTTTGCTTGTCGATATTGTTTAATTTCTTCTTTAATTTCCTCTGTGACCCACTCATTGCTCAACAGTGTATTATTTAATTTCCATGTGTTTGTGGGGTTTTTGCAGTTACTTTTATCATTAATTTCCAGTTTCATGGCGCTATAATCTGATAACATGCATTGGATAATTTCAGTTCTTTTGCATTTACTTAAACATATTCTGTCAGTTAGTATATGGTCTATTTTAGAGAATGTCCCATGTACTGCTGAGAAGAATGTATATTCTGATGTTGTTGGATGGAACACTCTGTATACATCTATCAAATGCATTTGTTCACAGGTGTGATTTAGTTCTGTTATTTCTTTGCTGATTTTCTGTCTAGTTGATCTATATCCCTTTGTGTCAATGGTGTATTAAGGTCTCCTGTTATAATTGTGTTATTGCCTATTTGATTTTTCATTTCTGTTAATACTTGCTTTGTGTAGTTGGGTGCTCTGGAATTTGGTGCATGTATGTTTAAGATTGTTATCTCTTCCTCTTGCAGTTTTCCCCTAACTAGTATGTAGTGACCTTCTTTATCTCTTCAGACCATTCTTGGTTTGAAGTTCATATGGTCTGCAAACAGAATAGCTACCCCTGCTTTTTTTTGAGTTCCTGTTGCATGGAATATTGTTTTCCATCCTTTGACTTTCAGTTCCTTTGCTTTTGGGTTAGATGGGTTTGTTGTAGACAGCATATGTTTGGACATTGTTTCTTGATCCATTCTGCCAGTCTGTTTCTTTTAATTGGTGTATTGAGGCCATTTACATTAATGGTTCTAACTGTCCTATATTGGTTTATTGTTGATATGTTATCTTTCTGATGTTGTATCTTAACTTTCCATTCTTTTTAATTGTTTGCCTTGCTTAGTGGTTTTTTCCTATGTGTATATAGAATGTCTTTCAGTATTCTTTGTAGGGTTGGTTTGGTGATCATGAAGTTCTTCAGCTGTTCTTTGTCATGGAAGTATCTTATTTCTCCATCCATTTAGAAGGACAGTTTTGCAGGGTACATCAGTCTGGGTTGGAAGTCATTTTCCTTTAGGATCCGAAATACTTCACTCCATGCTCTTCTTGACTTCATTGTTTGTGTTGAGAAGTCTGCTGTGATTCTGATATGTTTTCCTTTCTAGGTGATCTGTCTTTTCTCTCTAACAGCTTTTAATATTCTGTTCTTATGTTGGATTTCTGGGATGGTGATTATTATATTTCTGGGTGTAGTTTTCTGTTTGTTGGTTGGCTATTTGGAGTTCTATATGCTTCACTAATCTGTATGTCAGTTTCCATACTCATGTTTGGGAAGTTTTCAGCTATTACTTCTGTAAATAGCCTCTTGATATCATTTGTGTTGTCCCCTTCTTTTTCACTTATCCCTATTAATCTTTTGTTGTTTTTCTTTGCATCATCTTGCAGCTGCTGAATTGTTATTTCCTGATTTCTTGTTATTTTTAGAAGATCTTTTCTTTCCTGTTCACTAGCTTCAATCTTATCTTCAAGCTGTGAGATTCTTTACTTTCATTGAGGTGATTTTGGCAACTTTCAATAGAGTTTTTGATTTCCTGTGTATCTCTGTGAATCTGCTTCATGAATTCTGTTGTTTCTTAAATTGTTCATTCAGGGATTCTATCATTTTGCTTTGTTCCTCTAATTTTTTAGCTGTGTCTTGGTTGGATGCATTCAGTATTTCTTTCACTACTTTTATCATTTCTTTTTTTACCTGTGAGATTATTTCTGATTTGAGTTCCCTCATAGCTTCTTGTACTTGCTTCTTTATTTCAGTATATCATTTCAGGCATTTCAGGTGTATGTGTAGTATTTTCTTCTATGTAATGTCACCTAGGTTTTCTTGGGATGGGCTGGAGGTTTGCATTTTGGACTTTCATTTTGTCATTTCCCTATATTTCCGTGTTTCCAGTGATGTTCCAAAGCTTTCCCTGGATGTGTTGGAAATCACCTTGTGCACCCTCTGCTACTGGAACTCACATGGCTCTTGCTCCCCTCACGCAGTGGGCCTGGCTCCCCTGGCTAAATGAAGGTTGCTGGGCGTGGTCCACTCAAGCCTGCAGAACCCCCAGAGCCCAGTCCAGTGTTCTAAAGGGGCTGGGCAGGCACCTAGCTACTGGGATTGATGGTCCCAAACTTTTCTGGGCCTGCCTGGTGAGCTGCAACTCACCTCACAGTGCAGCGCGGGCCTGGCTCCTCTTTTGGCGGGTCTGGCTCCCCTGGTTGAATGAAGGTTGCTGGGCGCAGTCCACTCAAGCCCACAGAACCTCTGGAGCTTAGTCCAGTGTCCTAAGGGGGCTGGCTGGGCACCCAGCCACTGGTATCGATGGTCCCAAACTTTTCCTGGACCTGCCCTGGCGAGCTGCAACTTACCTCGTGGCGGTGACACAGGCTTGGCTCTAAATGTTCTGTTTTAATATTAAGATCTTTGATCCATTTTGATTTTAGTTTAATGCATTATTGTAAACATGGGCCTAAGTTCAGTCTTTGGCATGTGGTTATCCAGTTTTCCAAGCATCATTTATTTAAGAGACTCTCTTTCCTTCAGCAAAAGTATTTGGCCCCTTTGTCAAAGATAAGATAGCTGAATGTGCCTGGGGTTATTTCTGCATCCTGTATTCTGTTCTGCTTATTGCACAAGTCTGTCTTTTTGCCAGTGCCATGCTGTCTTCATCACTGTAGCTTTGTAATGTAATTAGTCTGTACTGTGATGTCCCCTTGTGTATCCTTGTTGCTCACAATTGCTTTTGCTCTTCTGGAACTCTTCTTGTTCAATATGAATTTTGGGGTTGCTTTCTGTATTTCTGTGAGGAATGTCATTGGTATTTTTGATTTGGACTGTAGTTATATTTCTATTACAATTCTGGAAGTGTGACCATTTTGACTCTGTTGGTTCTGTCTATCTAGGAACAGAAGCTATCTTCCCATTTTCTGTTGTCTTCTTTGATCTCCTTTTCAGAGTACTATAGTTTTCACTATAAAGGTGTTTCAGTTCCCTGCATAAGTTAGTTCCCAAATATTTCATATATCTTGATGTTATCACAAAAGATATTGTTTCCCTAATCTTTCTCAGTGAGTTTATTATTGGAGTGAAGGAATGCTATTGAATTTTGAGTGTTGACTTTATATCTTGCTGTGCTGCCAAAGCTGATTATTAATTCTAGGATTCTCTTGATGGAGTTTTTGGGATTTTCTTTGTAGATTGTGTCACCTGCAATGATAATTTGATTTTTTCCTTCCCTATCCATATTCCTTTCATTTCTTTTCTTGTCTAATTGCTCTGGCTAATGTTTCAAGAACTGCATAGAACAGGAGTGGTGATAGCAAACATCTCCATCGTGTTCTTAGTTTTAGAGGGAAAGCTTTCAGCTTCTTTCCATTTAGTATGATGTCAGCCATTGGTTTTTAATAGATGCTTTTTGTTAGATTGAGATAAAGACTTTCTTTACCCATTTTCCTTATTATTTTTTTCTTTTTTCTTTTGTTGGTACCAGAAATTGAACTCACAACTTTGCACTTTCCAGGCAGGCTCTGTGCCACTGAGCTATATCCCTAGCTCTTCTCTACCCATTTTCTTCAGTTTTTTTTTTAAATCATGAATGGCAGATTTTGTCAGGTGCTTTTTCTGAATCACTGAGATGATCATGTGATTTTTTGTCTTTGTGTGTGTTACATATATTGATTTGCATATGTAATAGTTAATTGATTCTATCAACTTGAGTAAGAAATGTCCAGCTAAATTGGATCAACATAGTTCAAAAGGTTATGAATGAAGGGATTTACTGAAAACAGAAGATCCACCCTGAGTATGATGTGCAGCAACCAATAGGCTTATAGCCTGAATGGAGTAAAAGGGAAAGGAAGGAGGAAGTTTCATCTTCACCTTGGATGTCCTCTCCTGGCTTCTAGCACAGATCCTTTATTCTTCCTTTGCAGACATGAACTCCCATGGGACACTACCACAAACTCTAGGCCTTGACAGACTCCTTTTGATTTTCAGTGCACAGACAGCCCTTTTGTACCTTTCCACACTAGAATTTGCATGTGGTCATTATAAGCAAATCGTATAAACTCTTATGTTTTTGTACATCTTACATTAAATCTGTTTCTGTAGTAAGCACTGACTGATACAGCATATGTTGAATTATTTTTGCCTCCCTGGGATGAAGGTTGATAGGTTATGATGTGAGACATTTTTGAGAATTTATTGAATTTGGTTTGCCAGTATTTGATGAGAATTTTTGCATGTATATTCTTTAAAGGGATTGGTTTATAATTCTCTCTCTCTTTTTTTGTTGGATTCTTTTCTGTTTTTAGAGTCAGACTAATACTTGCTTCTAGGAATGATATTGGGAGTACTGCATCCCTTTCGGTTTCATTGAATAGTTTGAGGAATATTAGTCTTAGATCTTTTCTAAAGTTGTTGTAGAATTTAGCCTTGAATCTGTTGGGACTTGAGCTCTTCTTAGTTGGTAGTTTTTTAAAAAATTACTTCTTCAGTTCCACTGACACTAATGTCAAACTATTCAAGCTTTTTATATATTCTTGGTTCAGCTTTGATAATTCATATTAATGTAGAAATTTATCCATTTATTCTGAATTTTCCATCTTATTAGTGTGTAGGTTCTCAAAGTAGTTACTGATGGTCTGGATTTTGTCAGAATCCTTTGTGATTTAAACTTTTCATTTCTAATTGCATGGGTTTGGGCCTCTTTTGGTAAGATTGGCTAAGAGTTTTTCTATTTTGCTTATTCTTTCAAAGAATTAATTCTTTTTTTAAATTTTATTTTTTTATTTTACAGAGAATAAAACAAAGCAAAAAAAAAATAAAACAGAACAAAGCAGAGCAAGTGAAACAATGCAAATAACAAAGGATTTCTGAAAAAGACAGCAGGAAATCAATAGTAGCTACCATAATGTCTCTTGTTTTCTTCAAAATAGTTTTCCATACCTTCACACACAATAAATTATTACAAATCAAAATATTATAAAAGCAATCAAAACAAAAGAATGAGAGCCTTAAGTGCTTTCAAGACCAGACAGTAGGAAGTCAATAATGGCTACCATAATGTCTCTCAAAGAACCAACTCTTTGATTCATTGATTTTTTTGCATTTTTGTATCAATTCCATTTATTTCTGCTCTAATTTTTATAATTTCAGTCCTTGTATTAGTTAACAATCATTGACTCCTGCATATGACTCTATATAACTTCTGTTTTTATATTTTAGAATAGGTTTTTGTATATTCAAGAAGAAATAATCCTTAATTTGATGCTGTAGATATAAAAAACTGCATAATAGTCATGCAATATTTAATATTATATGACATATGATATATGACATATGATTATAAAATATTATAAATAATAGTATATTTACCATTAGGATTATATATTCTAAATAATATATATAGTGTTGGCATGTATAAGATAATATATTAATATTTATAATATGATATATAGATATATGATTGTTAATACAATTGAACTCTTATTAAGAAGTTTATTATGTGATAACAAATGAAAATTGAAGTTCTTTGGTTGAATTGGAGAGGGAAAAAGCCTGCCTATCTGGCTTTTCTGAAGTGATAGCCCTTCCTTTTGAAATTCAAAGACCATGAAGACTATGATTTGTAAAGCACTGCATTATATATTTCCATAATAATATAGTTGTCTGTCAGATTATTAAGAACATTGCAATAAATAATATAGTTGTCTGTCAGATTATTAAGAACATTGCAATAAATTTCCTTAATTGTTTTAAAAAACAAATCTATCTTGGCCTTCTTGTTGGAATAAAGTCATTAAACTTTGTATCTGCAAACACCACCATTCCTAGTTTTTAGACTAACTTCAAGGAATGAAGTTAACACAGGTCTCAGAAGCCAGCTGCTATGTTCTGGTATTAACCTTACTACTTTATCCTAAGGTCCTGATTTGTTTGGTCATATATCTTTGGAACTTTTATACTATTGAATTCAGTTTTTATTGTTTTTTCTTTTTCCTCACACCAATGCCCCTCCCCAGTTGGTTCTATCCACAGTAATTAGCCATCTGCTCCTGCTTATTGAGTAGTACATTACTTGTGTGCAATGAAGTTTATAGGAATGTGCCCTGTGTGGATTCACTGAGAGATAAACATTTTGTCTCTATACTTTGACCAGTGGCTACTACAGACCCCTACTTCATATGTCAGCATTGCCACATACACTATCAACTGGCTTCCAATTTCACCTGACACTGGAATTTTTTTGCTGAAGTGCTTGTCTGCATTAGGCATTTTTGTCCTCTTTAACTTGCTCAGTTCAGTCTTCCCTTCTCTTATTTTCATCAGGCCACTTTGCTGAAGTTTTAGTATGTTTCATACCTCAGCTTCAAAAGTTGAGGTTCCACTGTTGAGCAGCAGTTCTTAAAGTCCACAGATCTGCAGGCCCCGAGAACCACCCAGAGAGTCTGTGAGGAGAAGACTATTTTCATAACAATATTATCTTTATTTACCTTTTCCAGTGTTTTGAAATTTGCACTGGTAATATGGATGCAATGGAAGATAAATGTTGGGGCCCCAGAATGAATCAAAACAGTGACATCAAAACAAAAATAACCAAAACTCAAAACCCGAAAAACAGTGGTACCATCCCTTACCTCAAATATTACCAAACCAAGCCCCAACCATGCACTGGAACAGGCCCTAAACTATGTCCCCAACCAAGCCTCAGTCATACACCAAATCATGCTGTAAGCCATGTCCCCAAAGAGGAACCAAATTGTGCCTCCAGCCATGTCCTTAATGATGCCCCACACCTCTCCACCAACTGTGCCCCAGCCTGTACCTCAAATTAAGCCCCAAACTATGCTCCAAATCATTTCAGCAGCCATTGCATTCCTCAGTCATGCATTTAGATATAAACAGTCAGTTTTACTTAACTGTGTTATTGATGAATTATTAACTTTATTCTGTGTCTACCCTTAAGTCTCTGTAATATTCTGTATAACAGAAGGGAAGTATCAGTATAGCATTTCTGCTGCTTTCTGAGATATGACAGTTATCTCTGGAAAAAGCATTTGTGCAGTTGTTTAAATGATAGCCTGAGCTAGCAGCTTTTCTCATAGAACTCTATTTTTTTTTTTTAAGAATGACTGACGTATAAACTTTTGTTCTGACTTGGCCATTTGACATTTTCTAAAAAGTGGATGAGGTAAACCTGTCACTTACAGGGAAACAACAGATAACACCTGTTGTCAATGATATTACTGGCATATTCAAGCAAAAATTATAGTTTCAGAAATCTTTTATTTGGTTGTGTAAGCTTAATAGTTTTCTAATATCTAAAGGTTTTTCTGGTGAGAAATGTCACCCTCTGATTTCGTGTAATGGTATAATGTCAACATTTGAAAAATCTGCACAACCCCAGGAAATCGACATATTCTAAATGTGACAAAATTTTGACTGGCTAAAAGATATACACAAAATACAAGATATGTCAATAGATTTTGATGTAGTAGAGCACAAAAGTTCACTGATACATATTTTTTTTATTCCATACTGTAGCTAACCTATGAGAAACCACTACTTGTTGAGTTTTGTCTTAATATCAAAGAAGAATATCCAAAGTTATGTGGAAAACTATTATACTATGATTCTTTTTTTTTCTAATTGCATCTGAATGAGGCTGATTTTTCTTCAAGAACTTCAATCAAAATAACATAATTAGGAATTCCCTGGTGATAGTGGCTTGTCCCTGGTTGGGTGTGTGAGAGGAGACAACTAGTGTGGAGGCTACTGCATACCCCTGGACTCACAACCACCTTAGCAAAGATTGTGGAAATTGAAGTCGAGATGGCTCAGACTCAGAAGAACAAAGCCACAGCACATCACCTAGAGATGCTTAAGGCTCGCCTTGCTAAGCTTCATGACAAACTCATTCCACCAAAAGGTGGTGGTGGTGGGCCAGGAGAAGGTTTTGATGTGACCAAGACAGGTGATGCTGGAATTGGGTTTGTGGACTTTCCATCCATGAAGAAGTCAACACTGCTGAGTAATCTGGCTGGAGCATATTCTGAGGTGGCAGTCTATGAGTTCACTATTCTGACTACTGTGCTTTGTGTTATCAGATACAAAAGTGCCAAGATCCATCACCTAGATTTCCCAGGTATCACTGACAGTGCCAACTATGGGAAAGGTAGAGGTTGTCAAGTCATTGCAGTGGGCTGTACTTGTAATTTGATCCTGATGTTCTGGATGTCTTGAAACCCTTGGGACACAAGAAGATAATTGAAACTGAGCTAGAAGACTTTGGCATTCCCTTGAATAGCAAACCTCCTAATGTTGACTTTGAGAAGAAAGACAAGGGAGGCATTAATTTCACAGCCACTTGCCCTCAGAATGACCTGGGTGCTGAATCCATGAAGAGCATTCTGGATGAATACAAAATTCATAATGCTGACATAACTTTGCCTAGTGATGCCACAGCTGATGACCTCACTGATGTGGTGGAAGAAAACAGAGTATATATCCCTTGTGTCTATGTATTAAACAAGATCGACTGGGTCTCCATTGAGGAATTGGACATATCATTAACTTGTGCTTATATCTGCCCATCACCGCTGGAATTTTGATGACTCTTTGAGAAGATCTGGGGCTATCTGAAAGTGCTGAGAATCTACACCAAACCAAAAGGGCAGTTACCAGATTATGCCCATGGTGATGCTTTACTCCAGGACCACAGCGGAGGATCTTTGCATGAAGATTCACAAAATCTTATCAAAGAATTTAAATGTTCTCTGGTCTGAGGTCTTTCGGGGAAACACAATCCTCACAAAGTGGGTAAAGACCATACGCTGGAGGGTGAGGGTGTCATTCAGATTGTGAAGAAGTGAAACCTTCCTCTTCCCCCATCTGCCAGGCCAACCATAGCAGCTTTCTCCATGACTAAGCACCCTACTCAATTCCTTCTGTTTTTGGCAGCCACTGGATCAGGATACAGGGATGGGAAATGGAGGTATCCAAACTGGAATTTCATTTATCTTACTGTGGTGTCACCTTCCATGTTGAACTGGAACTAAAAGACCCAGTAGGCCTGTTCTGTACATGCAGTTCATGTGTCCTTGTCAGATTTGTTTTGAAAGGGCAATGTACAGTAAAAGAGCTACAGAAAGAGTACTTTGTAGCTTGGTTTTGAATATGAAATGTATAAAAATGTGACAGGTGATATCTTATTTGATGCTTTGTGATGGGAGACCCTTCCAATTACATGTGGCCTTTAGTCCTTTCAGAAAGATCTGTTTCACATTATGCTGGAGAAAGGAAGGACTGGATGTATGTTATTCCCTACTTCCATTCTGGGAGATGGTATAGTATAGCAAGAGGCTGGGATCAGAACTACTTAAGAGGGTACTAAGGGTGGAATCAGGTGTTTTAGAGGCTGGGATGAAGGGGATTTAAAGGAATAGCTGGTTATATGGAGCCAGTTGTCAGTAATCTTGGTGTGGTAGGTTAGTGAAAATATGGGTAGAGAATAGGTACGGGCACATCGGTACAGAGGAAGAATCTAAACTTGGTAACTGATGGTATTTTCTGAAAGAAATCCAAAGATTCAGTATGGACTGCAAGGATGATAATGTAGTCCTTGAGAAAATCAGAAAAGTGAAGATTTGTGGGAAAATTTGTAGGAAGGAAGATCTGATTCTGTGTTCAAATGAGATGAATCATAGCTTTTAGTGCGTTGTGAGGGATGAGCAGGTGGAATTATCCACATAGCTTTTGTCCGGTGGCTTGTTCTTTTTGTTGTCCTAGAGATACTCTTTGTGGACCTTTGCACTGTCCTCAGATCCAGGAGATGAACCCCTCATGCCTCAGAGCCTAGTCATTTTTCAGAATGTAGATCTTGGTGTCTTGAGCACATTCATGTTAGAGGCCATGACTTAGAGCCTTCATTACCTTTGCAGAGAAACATGAAAATACTGACTTTCTTTGCTGCAGGATTTGTAATAAGGTTTGTTCTCCAACCAGAGCATGCTGGGTTTTTGGGGAATCTTCATGCCAAAATTCATTGTGAGCAAAGTGAAACTCGAGTCAGGCTTAAATGTTTTGCCACTGACACTTAGGTTTGCTATCTCTCACTTTTAATGTGAGCAAAAGAAGGGGAAATAGGATCGTGAAAATTGAGGAGCTCATTTTTACTCACAAGTAAGAAATTATAATTTCTAACTTACACATTTTAATTTTTGAGGCAATCTTTGCTACCCACTGTATCTTTATCAAAGTTTACTGACTAGAGATGATATTAAAAACTTACATAATATACAATTTTGGCCAGAATTTTTACATTTCAGTTTCATGTTTCAGAAAATATAAATTTATTGATTTTTAAGTAGCTATCAAATGGGTCTCTTATACAGGACAAAGTTCAAATCCTCCACTCTGTTTTTAATACATCATGTGTTATATTTTGCATATCCAACTTGCATTCCCACCTGCACTTCAGAAAATTCCTATTGCCATTTAGTTCAGCCTTTGAAAAAAAATTTTTTGGCATAACTACCATATACTTCCCTTCTAGTAGACAGAGCTGGCAGAGCTCCCAGCAGTGTCCTTGGGTATGAAACAGCTCAAAGATACTCAAATGTGTGCTTTGGAATTGGTACTAAATACAATGATTTTAATAAGCAGTCTCAAGGGTTGTTTCATTCCATCTAAATATAGTAAACAGGCAAGTTTATACTACATGCCTTACTACCTTTAGAGAACAGAATCTAAAATTCTACTTAAAATAGGGTTTAGACTAAATCAGCATATTTTATTTTGGGATGCATAATATGATTGAACTTAAACAGAAGTGTCAGATGAGATATAGTATATATAGCACAGAAGTAGTAAAGACACCAATTTTACAAATATAGGACCTAAATGCAAATCCAGTGATATGGTTTGTACCTGGTACACTTATTGCATTATTTTCTTTGTTTTCTTTGCTAGGTTAGGTTGATTTTATATTAGTCTTTGCTCAGCTACTTTACTCATCTATTTGCTTGGCAGATGTTTGAAGCACAGTCCTGCCACTGAAACCAGGTATATTTCAAAGAACATAAACTCAGTATCAAATCAAGTACCCTCACACTGCAGGCTCAGTTGATTAATATCCTAGAAACATAGGCCTAAAACTGCTGAATAGCTGTCTCCATTTCCTTAGTCATTCACATTAAAAGCAAAAAGATGACTTCAAAATTTGACTGAGACCAGTGAGCACCCAGTCACCAAGACACAAAGATGACAAGAAAGGGTGACAGTCCCAACATTTCAATCTGGCCTACATTTGAAAGCATTTGTATCTAATAATTCCTTGTATACAAATAATTCTAATGTAGTTTTTAAGAACATTTCCCTGTAACTTACAAGTAATCTGATAGACAAAGAAATGAAGTCTCTCTCTCTCTCTCTCTCTCTCTTTTAAAGAGAATAAAACAAAAGAAGACAGAACAAAGCAAATCAGTACAGAACAATGTAAGCAACACAGCACTTCACAACAAGACATTTGGATATTAACAGTACTTACCATAATGTCTCTTTTCTTTGAAATAGTTGATCATAGCTTCACACACAATAGTATCAAACATAACAAAATAGTACAAAGCCATTCCCACCTGCAGAGAATGAAAGTATTGCAGGACATTCAAAACCAAATAACAGAAAATAATTACTACTATAATATCTCATTTTCCATAAAAAATTTTATACTATCACATATGTTAAAATCCACTAAGACACAACATGATAGAACCAATGGAAACAGAACAAAAGCATGGTAGGACTTCAAAGCAAGATGATATTAAATCAGCAATGGCTGCCATAATGTCTTGTTTTCTTCAGAGTAGCTGTTCATACCATCACACATAATAAAATAAAACAAAACAGAATAAAACCATTCCAACCAATGAATGAAAACATTGAAAGACTTCAAAGCAATGTAATGGGGAATCATGATTATGATAAAATCTTATGTACTCTTACCATTTCTTACACTAGGGAGACTATAGCTATTTATACATGTGAGTTTGATTTATTTCACTTATGAGTATGGATTCAAGTTGCATCCATTTATTTATAAATATCTCAATGTGATCATTCTTTATAGCTGAGTAGTACTCCATTGTATAAAAATACCACAATTTTTTTTATCCATTCCTCAGGTGATGGGCATTTAGGTTGTTTCCAAGATCTGGCTATTACAAATTGTGCTGCTATAAACATGGTACATATATATCACTGTGGTATGATGTTTTTGATTCTTCTGGGAATACGCCCAGAAGTGGAATAGCTGAGTCAAATGGGACTTCCGATCCCAGCTTTTTGAGGAATCTCCAGGTTGACCTCCACAGTGGTTGCACCAGTCTACACTCCCACCAACAATGCAGAAGAGTTCCTTTCTCCCCATAGCCTCTCCAGCATTTGTTGTTAGTAGTTTTCTTTATCCTGGCCATTCTTTCTGAAGTGAGATGAAATCTCAGTGTGGTTTTAATTTGCATTTCCCTATGACTAGTGATGCTGAACATTTTTTCATGTGTTTATTTGCCATTTGTATTTCTTCATCTGAGAACTGTGTATTTATCTCAGATGCTTGTTTTTAGATTGGGTTTTTGAATTTTGGGGGTCTGATTTTTTAAAATTCTTTATAAGTTCTAGACAGAAGTCTTTTATTTGAGGGACAGTTCACTGATTTTTTTCCAGTTTGTGGGTTTTCTTTTCACTATGCTAGAGATTTCTTTTCACATGCAGAAACTCTTTAATAAGGCATGACCCCAGTTATTGATTCTGGGTAGTATTTTGTGTGCAGTTTGATTCTTGTTTATGAAATCTCTACCTACCCCTATGTCTTAAAGATTTTTACCTACTTTGTCTTCCAACAGTTTTAGTGTTTATGGTTTAATATTTAGATCTTTGATCCATTTAGACTTTAATTTAGTACATGGTGATAGGCAGGGGTCTAGTTTTAGTTTTTGGCATATGGAGAGCCAATTTTTCTAGCACCATTTATTAAAGAGACTATCGTTTTTCTAGTGAATGTGTTTGGCCCCTTTATCAAAGATAAGGTGGTTGAGTGTGTTTGTGGTTGTAGTTGTATCTTCTAATCTATTCCATTGATCTTCAGGTCTGTTTTTATCCCAGTACCATGTTGATTTTATTATGGTAGCTTTGTAGTATAACTTCAAGTCAGGGATTATGATGCCTCCTGCCTTACCTTTGCTGATTAGAATTACTTTTGGTATTCTAAGTCTCTTCTGGTTCCAGATGAATTTTAGGAGTGATTTCTCTAGATCTGTGAGACATGATACTGGTATTTTCATATGGATTTCATTGAATCTGCCTAACAATTTTGGGAGAATGGCCATTCTCACAATATTTATTCTTCCTATCCATGAACAAGGGATGTCTTTCCATTTACTGAGGTCGTCTTCGATTTCTTTTTTCAGGGTATTATAATTTTTCCTGAATAGATCTTTTACTTCTTTAATTAGATCAATTCCTAAGTATTTCTTTTTTTTTTGGATGCTAAGGGTGTGGCTTCTCTTATTTCTCTCTCAGTGATTTTGTTGTTAGTGTATAGGAATGCTATTGATTTTTGAGTATTGATTTTGTATCCTTCTACATTACTGAATTTATTTATTATATCTGGGAGTCTTTCAATGGAGTTTTGGGGGTCTTCTATGTAAACTATCATGCCATCTGCAAATAATGATAATTTAACTTCTTCTTTTCCTATCTTTACTCCTCTTATTTCTCTCTCTTGTCTAATTGCTCTGGCTACTATTTGCAGTACTATGTTGAATAGGAGTGGTGATAAAGGATATCCTTGTCTTGTGCCTGATTTCAAGGTAAAGGCTTTGAGTTTTTGACCATTTAATATGACACTGGCTGTTGGTTTGTCATAGATGGCCTTTATCATATTGAAGTAAAGACCATCTATTCCAATTCTCTGTAAGGTTCTTATCATGAATGGGTGGTGTTGGATCTTATCAAAAGCTTTTTCTGCATCTATAGAAATGATCATGTGATTCTTACTTTTGGCTCTATTGATATGGTGGATTACATTTATTGATTTACATATGTTGAACCATCCCTGCATGCCTGGGATGAATCCTGCTTGGTCATGGTGTATAATCGTCTTGATGATTTGCTGCATCCTGTTTGCCAATGTTTGATTGAGAATTTTTGCATCTATGTTCATTAGGGAGATTGGCCTGTAGTTCTCTTTTTTAGTTGGGTCTTTCTCAGGTTTTGGTATGAGAGTGGTATTTGCTTTCAGGAATGACTTAGGGAGAATTGCTTCCCTTTTGATTTCATTGAACAGTTTGAGGAGTGTTGGCATTAAGTCTTCTTTGTATTTCTTGTAGAATTCTGTGGTGAATCCATCTGGGCCTATGCTCTTCTTTGTTGGTAGGGACTTGATTACATTTTTCAATTTTATTAATAGAAATTGGGTTATTCAGCAGTTTTACATCTTCTTGATCCAGCTTTGGTGGTTCATATGTTTCTAGGAATTTGTCCATTTCTTCTGTGTTATCAAACCTTTGAGAGTAGAGGTTTTTGAAATAGTTGTTGATCTTCTGTATTTCCACAGGGTCGGTAGTGATTTCACATTTTTTCATTCTGTATTACATGAATTTGAGTCTTTTCTTTCCTTTTTTAAATTAGGTTAGTTAGGGCCTTGTCAATTTTATTTATTCTTTCAAAGAACCAACTCTCTGATTCATTGATTCTTTGTATTGTTTTCTTAGTCTCTATTGCATTAATTTCTGCTCTGATCTTTATAATTTCCTCCCTTCTTTTGGCTTTGGGCTTGACTTGCTCTTCTTTTTCTAGATGTTTGAGGTGTAATATCAGTTTGCTTATTTGTGTTTGTTCTGTTTTCCTTATGTTGGAACTCAGTGCAATAAATTTTCCTCTGAGGACGTCTCTCATTGCATCCCACAGGTTCCTGTAAGTTGTGTTTGTATTTTCGTTTGCTTGTCGATATTGTTTAATTTCTTCTTTAATTTCCTCTGTGACCCACTGATTGCTCATGAGTGTGCTCTTCAATTTCCATGTGTTTTTGGGGTTTTTGCAGTTTCTTTTATCATTAATTTCTAGTTTCATGGCGCTATGATCTGATAACATGCATGGGATAATTTCAGTTCTTTTGCATTTACTTACATATGTTCTGTGGGCTTATTTTAGAGAATGTCCCATGTGCTGCTGAGAAGAATGTATATTCTGATGTTGGGTGGAACACTCTGTCTATGTCTATCAAGTCCATTTGTTCACAGGTGTGATTCAGGTCTGTTATTTCTTTGCTGATTTTCTGTCTGGTTGATCTGTCCCTTTATGCCAATGGCTTATTAAGGTCTCCTGTTATAACTGTGTTATTGCTTATTTGATTTTTCATTTCTGTTAATACTTATTTGGGTGCATATATATTTAAGATTTTTATCTCTTTCTCTTGAAGTTTTCCCCTAACTAGTATGCAGTGACCTTCTTTATCTGTTTGGATCATTCTTGGTTTGAAGTTCACATTGTCTGCAAACAGAATAGCTACCCCTGCTTTTTTTGAG
The DNA here is from genome assembly GCA_004027455.1 of Hydrochoerus hydrochaeris. Taxonomy (NCBI): domain Eukaryota; kingdom Metazoa; phylum Chordata; class Mammalia; order Rodentia; family Hydrochaeridae; genus Hydrochoerus; species Hydrochoerus hydrochaeris. Next base: position 148,010 of record PVLA01004422.1, read on the forward strand.
AGGGGTTCCTGTTGCATGAAGTATTGTTTTTCATCCTTTGACTTTCAGTCTATGAGTTTCCTTTTGGGTTAGATGGGTTTCTTGTAGAAAGCATATGGTTGGACATTGTTTCTTGATCCATTCTGCCAGTCTGTTTCTTCTATTTGGTGAATTGAGGCCATTTACATTAATGCTTATAACTGTTATATATTGGTTTATTTTTGACATGTTATCTTTCTGTTGTTGTTTCTTTACCTTTCCCCTCTGTTTGATTGTTTGCCTTGCTTAGTGATTTTTTCCTATGTCTATCTAGAATGTCTTTCAGTATTCTTTGCAGGGTTGGTTTGATGATCATGAAGTTCTTCAGTTGTTCCTTGTCATGGAAGTATCTTATTTTTCCATCCATTTTGAAGGACAGTTTTGCAGGGTACATCAATGTGGGTTGGAAGTCATTTTCCTTTAGGATCTGAAATACTTCACTCCATGCTCATCTTGACTTCATTGTTTGTGTTGAGAAGTCTGCTGTGATTCTGATATGTTTTCCTTTCTAGGTGATCTGTCTTTTCTCTCTAACAGCTTTTAATATTCTGTTCTTATGTTGGATTTCTGGGATGGTGATTATTATATGTCTGTGTGTATTTTTGTTTTGGTTATGGCTATTTGGAGTTCTATATGCTTCACTGATCCATATGTCTGTTTCCATTCTCACATTTGGGAAGTTTTCAGTTATTCTGTAAATAGCCTCTTTATATCATTTGTGTTATCCTATTCTTTTTCATTTATCACTATCTTATGTTGTTTTTCTTTGCATCATCTTGCAACTGTTGAATTATTATTTTTAAAAGATCTTTCCTTTCCTATTCATGAGCTGCAATGTTATATTTGAGGTCTGAGATTCTATCTTTACTTTTGTTGAGGTGGTTTTGCCAACTTTTGTGGAATTTTTGATTTCTTGTATATCTCTTTGAATCTGCTTTATGCATTCTGTTTCTTTCTTATACTGTTCATTCAAGATCTCCATCTTTTTGTATTGATCCTCTAATTTTTTAACTATGTCTTCTTTAAATGTGTTTAGCATGTCTTTCATTACATTTATCATTTCTTCCTTTACCTGGGAGATTATTTCTGATTTGAGTTCTTTTATAGCTTCTCAGAATTGTTTCTTTATTTCAGTTGATATCATTTCAGGTGTTTTCAGTGTATGGCTTATATTTTCTTCTATATACATGCCTCCTAGGCTTTCTTGGGATAGGCTAGAGGTTTGAGATTGCATTTTGGTCTTTTGTTTTGTTATTTTCTTATATTTCTGGATTTCAAGTCATGTTCCAAAGTTTCCCCCAGGCGTGTTGGAAGTCATCTTGTGCACCCTCACCTCCTGGGACTGAATGGAGGTTACTGAGCATGGCCCTCTCATGCCTGCTATGGTGTTTCAGCAAGGTGGGTGGGCTCCTAACTGCTGGGAACAATGGTCCAGAGCCCTGCCCGAGCTAGCACAAGTGCACTGGAACTCACCTCGCGCACCCTCAGCTCCCTGGATTGAAAAGTGAAGTCTACCTCTCTGAAATGTTTCTTTCTGAGGTATAAGATCAGCCTACAAACTAAGGCAAGAAATAATGGCCCCTCTGCCTGACCTTTTCAAGCTGAAGTGTCACTAGTGGTTGGTCAGCTAAGAAAGGCTATTACTCATTTGCCTTCTCTAGGTACAGGTGTAACAAATCAGATATTCCCCTCCAGACTTTGGCTACTTATAATTCTCAGACAAGGAACCAGGAGAAAAGAGGCAAGATGTAGCCTGATAAATATGTTAAAGCTTAGCAACTAGAATAGTTATGTTTATTTTCATTATTCAGTGCCACCTTGCTTTCCCATCACTTTGCATCATCAAGGGATACCAATATTTAACACAGAGCCTATCACCAGAACCACTAAGTAGTGATATGGCAAAGACCATTGTATATTATTCATGTGCATTTACTGAAATTCAGTCACCTTATAACCTAATCTATTGCCCAGAAGTTGAAAAAAAAGTTATATGTTTTTCCATTAGTAAATTAACAGAAAATGAGTGTCTCAAAATATCTGTTTTAAATGCTTTACCCTAATTTGTATTACTGCCAACTGCCTAACCAGAAAATCAGAAACTAGAAAATGTGAAAAGATTTTTCTGTATAAATATGGTAAGTTACATGAACTTAAGTAGCTGAATAACCATAAAACTTTCTCTGGAGTTCATCTAAAAACATAGTTTTATACCTGCTTTAGCAGTAATTTAATAAAGTAATGCAGTTACTACATAAAGTTGAGTCTTTCTGTTCTCATTCACCATACACCCACCAACAGCCACTCACACACACCCACACACTTACAGGCTGGTCTTTCTAGTAACAGACAGCATATTGGTAAAGAATACAAAAGCATCAAGGCCCAAATGACTACTGAGAATTGATCAACTTACTCAGAATCCCTTTTAAAAAATCCATTTATTGTGAAACAGAAAGAGGGAAAGGGAGAAAAGATTGCTGAGGTTTGGGTCAAATACTTATGCTGACTTTGGGCTGAAAAGGCAAACTTCCACTTGCCTTCATAGTGTCCACTAGCTTGTCAAATGCAGTCATATCGCCATCTTTCTTGAGTGTCAATTGTTCCTGGCTCTCCCCTAAGTGTTCTACCATGAAGGGTGTTGAATTCTTCACTTGTTGGTCCACCTTCAAGACCTTGAGCCCTGTTTTTACCTCTTCCACTGAAAGCACAACCCCTGAAAGTGCTAAAAAGTGAGAGAGTCTTGGTTAAATCAAGCAGAGGTACTGGAATTCTCTTTGGATATCATGTTGGTTAAGATGAAGATAATTTGTTTCACAATTGAAGTGATGCTGACACTGAAAATAGGTAAACTGAAAACACTTAAAATCATATTTTCTTGGTGTGAACAAGGCTGTAATTTTGTACTTAGTGTAAGTAATAGCATAAACTAAAATGTTTAGACACTGGAAACCAGGACCAAAGCCATGAGGTGCTAGGCTTTAAGACTTACAAAGATGCTACTGTGTGTTCTGCTGGAGGGTATCTATAATGGGTCTTCTTGAGAGTGGTTATTAAGGCACAGAAATCTAAAGACCTGAATATCAACAGGTCTGCTAACTGCACTCTGGTTATTAGAGTAGTAAGTTGCTGCGTAGAGGACTTGTAGCCTAAACAAGGAGATGGCAGATTGGGGTAAAGTTGTGAGAACCGAATTCACCCTTCCCATGAGCCATGTGGGGCCAGGAAGAGAAACAAGAAGCCAATTCACCTTTCCTGAGAGCCAGCAGTGGCCAAGGGGACTGGGAAGAAAAACAAGAAGGTAATTCAGCCTTCCTGTGAGCCAGCTGGGAGACAAGAACAGGCCCTCCACCCCAGTCCCACACCAAGTAACCTACAGATTCACAGGATTATAGGATGAGTTGCTAGCAGTTGATGTACAAAAACAACTTATTTCTTGTATTGCTTGATTCACTTTGTAGGCCTAAAGCCAGTAGCCTGAGCATTATTTGGAGGATAATAATATGCAATATGGCAACTATGGGAGATTTCATTTTGTCTTGTTTTTGAAAATCAGTACTGTTCTGTTCTGTTTTGTTTTCTTTAATATTCTGTTTTTTACCTTTACTTTTAATTTATTTTATTTATTTAAAGAGAAAAAAACATGGAAAGTGTAGAAATAATACAGAATTAAAAAAAGATAAACAGTAAGAAATCACTAGTTGATAAATTACATATTGTCCTCTTAGAAATAGTTGTTCAAGTTACAAAATTAAAGCATACAAAGTAGGTATTCAAACAGTGAAACTGTAAACAGCTATGCATGCATGAGTCTCTACATGTATTTCTATCCTTTCTGTATTACAGGGAAAAACAAAACATAGAAAGACAAAACAAAACAAACTACTATAAAAACATGAAACCAAAAAGTCATATAAAACCACAGTCCAAGGTGATCTACAGGGGTTACTGTATTGTTTCTTATTATCTTCAATAGAATTGTCTATATCATCAGGCATAATTGAATATAGCAGTATAATTGAATAGAGCAGTACATAACAATATTAGTAAAAATAAAACATTGTAGACAGTATAAGACTTCAAAGGCAGATAATAATCAAACCAGAGTGGATATTCTAGTGACTATTGTCATCTTCAGTGTAGTTGCCTATACTCTCAGACTTGATACTATCAATCATAACAGCTTTGAATAAAATCTATCAATATGATACAGCAATTTAACAAATCAGATTTGATTAAGATCAATCATGGTAAAACAGTGTAAGTTATACAGAGCTTCAGATTAAGTTAATAGGAAATTAAGGATTATTACCATACTATATCCTGCTTTTTTCGAGATAACTTCTGTGCCTTCAAATCTAGTACAGGTAGACAAACTGGAACAGAATATAATCCATCTAAGCAGAATGGTGTGAGTAAGGTGGGTTTTAAATCCTGGTACACTATTAACAATACCCTCTGCCTTCTTTTTTTAAACTATTCCCCCCCTTTCACTCCCACAGGGTGCTGCGCATTTTGGGTCCCACCAACTCCCTCAGTTTTTAGATTGGGGAGGGCAACCTGCTTTTTACCTAAGTGGTTCTGAACCTTCTCACTCCTGAACTTGATCTCAAGTCATATTCCTTTACCTACAAAAGCCTCAAGGCTTTCCTTCTTTATAGCTGAGTATTTCTCTACACATAAATATCCTGTCTTTCCATCCTATATGCAGGTGGTGGTCGAGTTGCTCCTATTTCTCTCTGGCTCCCTGTCACATAGAGCATTGTTTTCTCATCATAAACCCTCTCTCAGGTTGATTATAGTTCCTGTACAGAGCATCTCAATGGACCCTACCTCCTGATGTACTCTGCCTGTCTCTCTCTCTCTCTCTCTTTTTTTTTAGTGTATCAAGTCCATTCTATATTGGAGATTATAGCCAACCTTCTCTGCCTCATTTCTGCTATGCTGTTTTTCTGCCTGTTTGTCTACTTTTCTCCTCCATTCTACTGCCTGGCTCACTCACTGAGGCCTTTCTGCCACTGTTCCTAAAATCCTGGTATTTTTTTTCTCTCTGTCTAGAATATCCTTCCATGTTCTCTGTAGGGTTGGATTGGTGGTCACAAACTCCCTCAATTCCTCTTTGTCATGGAAGCATCTTGTTTCTCCATTAATTTCTAGCAACAGTTTTGCAGGGTACATCAATCTGGGCTGGAGGTTATTTTCTTTCAGGGCTTGGAATACTTTGCTCCAACCTCTTCTTGATCTGATGGCCTGCATTGAGAAGTCTGCCATGATCTTGATGGGCTTTCCTTTGTAGGTAATCTGTTTCTTTTCTCTGACAGCTTTTAATATTCTGTTTTTATATTGAATTTCTGGTATCTTGATTATTATATGTCTGAGTGTATATCTGTTTTGGTTGTAGGTGGCTGGAGTTCTGTAAGCCTCATGTAACAGAATATCATTTTCTTTTCCCATGCTTGGGAAATTTTCCTTAATTATTTCTGTGAATAGCCTTTATAATTTGCCTGTATGTATTCCTGCTTCTTCATTCACATTTCTTATTCTTAAATTATAGATTCTCTTGTCATCTTCTAGCCTTTGTATTGTTACTGCCTGTTTCCTTGTTATTTTTAAGAGATCTTTCCTTTCATGATCACACATTGCAAACTTGTCTTTAAGTTTTGATAGTCTATCCTTAGTTTCTTTTAAGCAGTTTTTCCAGCTTTCAATTTCCTGGTAATCTCTTTGAATCTGCTTCATGTATTCTAGATTTTCTTTATATTCTTTATCGAATGTTTCTCTCCTTTTTTTGTGTTCCTTCCTTCTTCTGTCTGTGTCTTCTTGAGAGGTACTTAGCATTTCTTTTATTAATCTACTTATATCTTGCTTTACCTGATTTAATATTTCAGTTTTGAGTTCATCTACAAGGTCCCAAAGATATCTTTTAATGTCCATTGAAGCCATGTCTGATGTTGCATGTTTGCTGCCCTCAGTCTCTTTTGTTTTTCTTTCTCCTGGATCAGTGTTCTCAGGGTTTGGGTTTGGGGGCTTTTTCTTATTTCTCTCTGTTGTCGTGTTTTTGGTTTCTTCCATACAGGTGCATAGTGGAGGTCCCAGCTCCTTTCCTTTTTGGTTATGGTTCTTCTGAAGCATGCTGGTGAGGGACCTCTGCCCTCTCCTTTTTGCTCTTGTCACTGAGGTATAAGCTGTGGCTGCATTATGCTGACCACTCCCCACTGGGCCAGTCAACCTTCAGGGGCCTCCACCAGGTTAGTGTGTGCTAGGTGTAGGGAATTGGTTTGGGACAGCTTATTGGGTCCTGGCCAGGGGGGTAACCCAGGCCAAGCTAATCCCACAAACCTGCTCTGGGTAGGGAACAACTAACTAAAGTCACTATTGTTCCTAGTTTAGGCTCCTCCTGCCCAATTCCAACATGTCACCCATTTGGTTGTGCCCTTCCTGGGGGGGGGGTCTTATTCTTAGCACTGACCATGGATTAAGGTTCCTTCACTGCTTCTGTTCTCCATTGGGCTCACCAACCCCTGACTTCAGTGTGGCTGTGGCTCCTATGATTTGCGGCCGGAACGAGTCCGGGCGGCTCTTTGGGTCACGGTGGGTCGTGGATGGTGCAAGTTCAGGCAGCTCAGTGGGTTGAAGCAAAAGCACTGTGTCTGCTAATTTTAGCTGTTCCAATTGTGGCCCTGAGATTGTGTGTTTGATGAGGTTTTTTCTTTTTAATTTCTTGCTGTGTCAAGAGGATCCATCTCCCTCTATCTGGATCTCTCCAGGATGTTTTATTCTGGCATATCAGGTGTTTCTCCCTGGGAGGCTCTATATTTTGTTGCTCACTGATTGGCCATCTTTAGCTCCTCTAATATTTTGTTTTGATTTTTCTTTTGTTTGTTTGTTTATTATGTCTGATGGTATGGGCAGCAATTTTGAAGATAACAGGAGGCACTTTGGTAACCATTGCTGATTTCCTATTATCCTTTGTTGAATTCTTGAATCATGTTTACTGTTTCATTTGATTAGCTTTATTCCATTTGGTTTTATTCCCTTTCAAATGAAATAAAAAAACCCAAAATAAGAAAATTAAATAGATTGGATACAGAAGTAACTATTAGAATCCAGCTGTCTTTTATCAAACCAGACAGTTTTACATAATGTAAATATAATTCTTTTCATTAAAATTTCTTTCTTCTGAGTAGATAATACATTTTCATAAAATGTTATTTATGTTGATATACATTAGTTTTATTTTTGTTTATTACTTTTTTTGAGATAGAGGTCTCTCTATGCAGTTCAGACTGTCCTTGAACTCACTTTGTAGCCCAGATTGGCCTCAAAATCACAGTGATCCTCCTGCCTGAGCCTTCCAAATACTAGGGTTGCAGGAATGTACCACCACACCCAGCTTATTACTATTTTTAATGAACAAATATTGTACATTAATATCTTAAAATATCTCTTTTAACTTATAAAGGGTAAATATTAAAAGCCGTAACTCATATAAAGAGGTTTTTTTTGGAATCTTTGATAATTTTAGGTCTACAAAGGAGTCTGAGAACCATTGATATTATTGAGACTAAGCAGAGAAATGCTGGTATTTATTAGATGGCTGAAAGTTCAGATTTTTACATTATTCTGGATAATTTATACAATTGGTACACTTTATTCAATAAATACCTAAAGGGTAATTTGCTTTGTGAAACGTATTACTCATTTGGGGTGGCCTCTTAAGTATATGTTTAAATATTAATAGCAAATTAATATACAATAAAACACATCAAGACTAGAAAGGAATAAACTAATCTCCTAAATTTAAAAAGAAAAAACCAAATAGACACAGAACTCTCATTATAAAATTCCCAAAGGCAAAAAGCTGGATTTAGATGATTATAAAGAAGAAAATTCTATGGCAGGATGTCTTTTATATAAAAATGAGCCTCTATTCTCATTCATAGAAATCTAGAATCACTAAAAAAATGTTTTTACAGCTTGAAATTGTTGGAGTGGTAGAATCTGAGAAGGAATTAAACAATTTCTCACTGCAAATATTCATCTTGTAGGGTTCTATACTCAGTTTAAATTTGTCAGCCATTCTCATCTGAAGTATAAAACTGCATTTGAGTCATAGAGCTGCTAAAATAAACAGGATCTCAAGTTGTAGTTCAAAGGGTTCCTTTTCCATTGGTCCGCTACCTTTGTCATTGTCTTTGTGGATCATTGGTTAATAACTCTTGATGACTGCTGGGATTGGTAGAACATGCTTGTAATACTAAACTGTTGGAGGCCAAGGCAGGGAGACTGCAAATGTAAGCCTAGACTGGGCAATTTAGTGAAGTAACAACTTGTCTAAAATAAAAAGAAGGATGTGGGAATAGCTCAGTACAAAGGCTCTGGTTCAGTACCCAGTACCACCAAGCAAAACAAAACAAAACAAAACAAAACAAAACATCAAACAGAAAACAACTCTGAGTGACAGATTTTTGTTCTTTCATCAACATTGTGATGCCATAACATATTATGATGTTTATGGTGCCAATTATAAGTTCCATGTTTGAAGGGATAAAATATTCTCCATTAAAATACATTTTGGGAATCAGTGTTTCCTGAGATCCGCACCATGTTGGAACTTGGGGTGCTGTGAAAACAGACTGCCAGCACGCTGCTCTGGTAAGTGGCTGTGGCCTCCCAAGCTGCAGCTGCCCCAGGGCCAGAACCATATCAGCGTTTCCTGAGATCTGCACCATGTTGGAACTTGGGGCGCTGGGAAAACAGGCAGCCCGCACGCCGCTCTGGTAGGCATCTGTGAGCCTACCGGCATGCAGGCTAAGAGTCAAAGATCCATCTGAACCCCCCCATCCCCACTAGCAAGTAAGAGCCAGAGATCTGAGCATCCCTTGCAAGTTTGACTATATGCAATATAGCAAATAAGGGGAATTTTCTTCTAAGGCAAATATTTTTATCTCTGTTTTCTCTGTTCTGATCAATTGTATTGCTCTATTCAATATTCTGTTTTTATAATTTAGGTATTTCCTTCAATGTTGCTCTACCTGATTGAAGGAACAACTATTGTGAAGAAAACCAGATATACTATTGTACCTATTGCTGTTATCCTGGTAACCTGCTGTGAGGTTCTGTACCAATGTCACTGCACTGCCTCAATTGGCTATTACCTGTCTTGTTCTGCTGTATTTTACTACCTTCAAAATAAATAAATTAAATAAATAAATAAAAAATAATAATAAGAAAAAATAAGAAAGTAAATAACAACAACAAAACAGATCAGTAAGGTACTGAGCAACCTGAAACACGATATAACTAAACAGATAATGGACTTAAAAAGCAAAAGCAGGAAAAGAAAGTGCTCTAAAGGATATAACTGCATGTATATTTAAATGTGTAGGATTGATAACCATGTTGCTAAGTTTTTGTTGGATTGTTGAACAAAATTGTTTGCAGCCTCACTGTTTGTCCATTTTGTATGCTTTAATTTTGTAACTTGAACAACTATATCCAAGAAGACAATATGTAATGTATCGACTAGTGATTTCTTACTTTTTTTCTGAAATTCTGTATTGTTTCTACCTTTTTTCTGTTTTGCTTTTTTCTCCCTCTTTAAGTAATATTAAAAAAATAAAATAAATACATTTTGGATGAATTCATAGATGTAATTCTTTTCAATTCCTACATGTCTTTGAAAATGCTGCCTAAACTCACTTTTAAATGAAGCCATCATATCAAATATATCACTTTTCCATTTCTACAAAAAAAAAAAAAAAAGATTCTGGAGCATGTGGGCTCTAACAGCAAGGACCCAGTAATATAGGAAGTTCCCTTGGCTTTTTTCAGAAAACAAGCAGGAACAGAAGAAAAATGGTGGCTGTAAAAATAATAAAAACTGGATGAAGGTTGCTACACAGTGTTTGTTTAAGGAAAACTGAAGTCTATAGACAGGTGGGCCCTGGTTCCAGAGCTGGAGATGAAATAGCAAATAGGTGAGCTGTCAAATTGAGTTTGGTCCTGGTGGGAGAAAAGAATTTCATTGGGCTCAGATCTCAGATGACCTGAGCTTTGCTTTTGTTTAAGCTTGTACTTCTGAAGATGGCTACAGCAGCAGTGCCTATTTCAAGTAGTCTTTTAAGATCTGGCTACTTCCTCACCAAAAGGCAAAGACTGATTCCCCTCTTCCTGAATTTGGATGGGCTTGTACTTTCTTCTAGTCATTCACATTAAGAATTATCACCAAAAAGCTCTGTGACTAGGTCAGAGAGAGCAACACACCTGTCATCTTACTTGCTGTCACCCCTGGCATTGGAGCCCTGAGCAGTCAGGAGAGTCCGACTACCGGGAGGTTCCCATGTTGTGAGGGAGGAACCCATTGCATGGAGGAACCTAAGACTACTACATGGACTGAGACTGAAGCTGGGGAAAACCACAGCTGCTCTAGCTTCAGCCACCATCTGATTAAAACCTCATTTGAAACTTGAACCAGAGTCACCCAATGAAATCAGAAGAGATAATACAATTATTGTTGCTGTTTTAATGTTTTGGAGTGATTTGTCACATACAGGAATCATAAATACCCATTCATTTTAAATCTTGAATTACTTGTTCTTTCCTTCTCTGTTGGATTAAAAGGCATTTGAGAGAATATTTGGCTCTTGGACCTTCGTTTTCTCCTTATTTATTTATTTATTTTTGCAGTGCCTGAAGAAGAAATGCCATGTATAGAGGAGATTTGTGGTTACTGGCACATTACTACTGACTCACTAGTTTCCACTACTGATTTAAGGCTGACATGACAATTATGTAATTGTAAGGACCAAGTCTAAGATTGGCCATTCCTAAATTTTGTTCCCATACACAGTTGTAAGTTCATGTGGCTCTGAGGTCAAACAGATCCCCACGTTTTAATACAACACATCTATTCATTGTTTTTAGCTGACAGATAATAAATCTCCCTAATAGCTGACAGCTTTAACCTAGGACAGTTTCTTGTCGTGCATAACTGTCTCATGCATACAAAACTTAATTGTGAACTAGATTAACTGATAGGCAGAGATGGAAATACCACAAAGCCCAAATAAAATTCAGTGAAATTTTTGGTTCTTTTAGGCACAGTTAAGTCCAGATAGAACCTTTTGAATGTTCAAGAGACCGTTTCAACTACTGTCAAAACAATTGCTTCAAAATGGAGGAGAACATAGTAGGACTAGTGAATTCAGATAGTGGGGGAATAGACTAATGAATTTCATGAGGATGGGTCCATTGCCTACTTCTTTTCACTTGGGTGAATTTTCCCATCAGAAGCAATTCAGTGTGAAATCCCATGTTGGTGTATAAGACATCCTGGAAGTCCACAGATGGTGGTGCTGGGGAAGTATTGCATGCAAGGGAAAAAAGTTCATTTCCAGAGTAAATGTGCATTCCATTAAGGACAGATGCCTCCCTTTCTGTGATGTAAGTGGTGTAATGTGATTATAAGGCTGATCAATCCAGAGAATATTGCCATATTGGGGGTCAGTATTAGTTTCTGATGCTACCAGGTAAATATTGGTAAGTGGAGTTTCAGGTTCCTAGAATCTCAATGTGACAACATTCTGGTCTCACTTTTATTCATAGGATTCTTGCTCTACACATGGGTCCAAGTGTAAGAATTGATTTGGGTGTTATGACTTTTTTATGGTTTAAGTTAAGCTATTGTTTCACTGGACTGTAATTTTTTTTGCTTACACATATTATGCACAATCTGGTAGGCATCTTATTTGCTTCACTTTTAGGAACTTGATGATTCATTAACCAATGCTCTATGTCTGCCTGAGGAAGACCATCTGACTGCTGCTTTGACCTTGCTGTGCATTACAGTAACCATGTCTACCTTGCCTTTGGCAGTTGAGTGCTGCCAGTTGGCCACTGCCAATGAGCACATAATTACTCTCATTGCCTTCAGGCTTCCCATTTCAGCAACAACAGTTCCTCACTTAAACTCCTTAAATCTTTCAATCTATTCCTCTACATCAAACCAAGACAGATATGGCAAAAAGGGACCCCCACGTTTTAATAATTTCTTTGGCAATTCTGATGTTTCTGAACTGTGACTTCACTTAGAATCACATTTAAAAATTCTAAATATCTCTCATTGCTTCCAAGTTCATTCCTTCATGCTCTGAGTTTATATATATACATGAGATCTTGTTAATTTGTACTGAAAAGAAAATGATTCTAAAAATGTTAATCCAAAGAGAGGAGTGTCTTATTTGATTAGACTGAATTTATCAATACAAGTGCTATTACCTCACCCCCTGGATTTAGCATATTAATTATTGCAGATAGGAACATATAAAATATTGTATTTCTTGAGGCTTTTATTTAAATTATGTTTATTTCTATACAATATTATATTTTAGTTATTATAGCTTTAAAATATGGTTCTAAAATATCACATTATATTATTATCTGTGCAGATATTATCTTTCACCTAAACTTTTTAAAAATACATGGCTCAATGTCTAGTTGAGTTTATGTAACTCACTTCTCTCACTTTCAGACATCTGTGCATTTTTTTTGCATGTGTGTATTTAGCCTTTTAGAGAAACTTCAGAATGATTTTGTCAGTTAGAAAATAAATTAAAACAAAATTAAAAAATAAAATAACAATGACAAAAAGAAAAAGAAATGACTAACAGTTTAGTTGGTTGGTTGGTTACTAAAGCTTGGATTTATAGTGTGGAATAAGATTTGCCATAATGTAGGGGCTAGGGATTTAGCTTAGTGGATTAAGCGCCTGCCTGGCAAATGTGAGGTCATGAGTTCGATCCCCAGTACAAAAAAAAAAAAAAAAAAAAAAAAGATTTGCCATAACATGACTAAGAGGACTAAGGACTCAGGGAAATAATATTTCTTATATGCATACGTTCTCACTTTGACTGTATTTTCAAATACAGAGAATGTTCCCTTCATTAATAAATTGATAGGTATGTTAGTGAAGGGAGCATGAGCATCCTTTTAAGATTATATATATTGTTCTTTCTAGGCTGTAAATTACAATTAGACATGAGACCATTAGCTTAGATTTTCTGATTTCGTTGAGATGATGGCATCCCAGAATACTAGAGGCTGAAAGTTAGGAAGTGTCAGAGCCACAGTGGGTACAATCACAGTAATGGGCAGTAATGGGCAGGACCGACAGTCTCCGTGTTTTGGTTGATAAGGGTCTGGCTGCTAGTTCATTGAACTCTGTTTTTAGGAATAAAACCAATGGGCAGCTTATTACAATGTTACTAGACTTAAACAAGTAGAGAGTCTCTTGGTCAGGTGAGCAGAAATCTGGTGAACCAAAATATGTCTTCAGTTTTACAGCAGAAAATCATGATCCCTTGCTCATTTCTCATATCTATGCCAACTCAAAGACTGAAGTTGAAGTCCTTTGAAAGAGAGACCATATACCCTTGAGGAAAGATCTTACTGCCACAGGTATATAGTGTAAGTCTTTCTCTAGGTCTTTTTTAAAGGGACCTATGCCCTTTTACTAGGGTGATCACTGAAATGACTGAATAAAATTTAACACTTTAGGCTTTACAATGATATTAAGGTTTTCTGGCCAGAGTAGGGGGCTTCTAGAGGTCATATAATAAATCAAATGGATGAATCTCTCATCATAGTTCCAGTGGTTAGCAGACGTAGCCTATAACTATTTTTCTCCATCTTATGAATATTAAATTGAAACAGAGGTACTTGAAAATGGGCAGAATCTCTATATTGGAACCTTGACACATGAAGATTATTATATGGAAAAAGACAATAAAGTGCTACATCTCTCACAGACACAAACCAAAGCAGCATTGCCTCTTTTCTGTGAAATATTTGAATTGCATGGCTATGGTGATTACTAATTTACCACCATTGAATGGCTCTGTTTGGTTAGTGCAAAAGTTGGGTGGGTCTTGAAGAACGTGAGTTATTGTTGCCTTTATAAGCTCGTAACTTCAGTTGTAAGTGCATTGTTAGATGTGGATTTGGTAGTTTACTCCTTAGAGATCTATTCCTTGAGAAAATAATCTTTTATAGGAATCTTTTATGCTGTTATTAATTTTTAAATTTTATATATTTATTTTTATTTTAAAGAGGATATAACAGAATAAAACCAATAAAAACAAAACAGTTAAAAGATACAGGGCTTCAAAGCATTACAAAATCAACAATAGTTACCATAATACCTTTTTTTTTTTTTTTTTTTTGTCTTTTTGAGACAGGGTCTCACAATGCAGTTTAGGCTGGTCTTGAGTTCACTTAGTAGTCCAGGCTGGTCTCTAATTTACAATGATCCTCCTATCTCAGCCTTCAGAATGCTGGGATTACAAGAGTGCACCACCACTCCTGGCTTGTAATACCTTTTGATGTCTTTGAAATAGCTGCCGATAACTTTGGACATAGTAAAAATCAAACAGAACAGAATAGATTAACAACAATAAAAATAAAACAATGATAATGCAATAAAGGACTTCAAAACAAGCCAATAGTAAATCCAAAATTGCTACTATCATATGTCTTGCTATCTTTGAAAAACCTGCTCCTGCCATTGGATTTGAGATAATCAAACAAAACTAAAGAGAATAAAACCCAACCCAACAAAATGATGGAAACTATATAGGACTTCCAAAATAAGACCATAGGGAATCAATAATGGCTGCAACCTTCAGAAGGAGATGCCTCTAGATGCCACACTGTGTATGACTATCCTCTGAACTTATGATCAGACCACTGGCTCTAGACCTGCAATGTTAGTGAAACACCAGAGCACCACAGGCATCCAATTGCATTTCACCTTGCTATCATCACAGCCTGTGTTTCTCCAGATAAGCCTGTCACTTATAGTTGGGGGGTTGGAGTTGGTACTTCTTGTTTGCCAACCCGGGTACCAGAAGGAGCTGGGGTCTGTGTGTTCCATTCTATGGCAGCCCGTGCATGCTGTTGGTTCCCAGACTGGGCTTGCTTGCTGATATGGCTTTGCTCTCTCTACCCTGGTCTGTGAGTGGTACTGACTCCTGGGGAGAGGTTGAGGTCTGTCTGTTCCAGTCTGGCAGTGGCCTGCACATGGCGCTGTTCCTTTTGTTTTCTTCTGTATAAAATAAGAATGAAAATATCTGTTTCACAGACTGTGCTATCTAGATAACATATAAATTTAGTACCTATGATGGAGTCCAACTAGTCAGCTTCTAACCTTATTATCCACTTTTTATCCATACACATTTGTTTTCAAGTGACCCTTTTCTTTAGAAAACCTTTCAGAGGACTTTGCATGTCCTTCTCTTGTCTCAGGTGGAAGAAGTGGGATTTATCTCTTTGATCCTCCTACTGACCATGCATACCTTTACTATATTTTTATTTTTACCAAGGTAAATTGTAGTAATTGGTTTCTTGCCTGTGGATCTGACCTTAAGGGCAAGGAAGATCTCTTTGTATCAATATCTAACAGTTCACGGGACATACTGGACACATAGGGCCTGTTAATTCCTTTGTCCTCTGAGATAGTGCCTGGCCAATACACAGAATTTGTTTCACAATAGGTAGCTTCCAGAGCCTCTGAAACAAAGAATATCAGGGCTGGGGATATAGCTCAGTGGCACAGTGCCTGGGTGGGGGAGGAAGAGGAGGAGAAGGAACAGAAGGAAGAGGAGGAAAAAGAACAAGAAGAAGAGGAAGAGGAAGAGGAGGAGGAAGAAGAAGAAGAAGAAGAGGAAGAGGAGGAGGAAGAGGAGGAGGAGGAGAACATTAATATTAGACAGTTTAATCCTATAAATCTTAGGAGGAGGTAAATATTCAAAAAGACACACTGGGTGTTCCTTTTCATAATGTTTCTTTACTAAAATTTGCCTCAATTTATAAATATTTAATTTTGGTTATAATAGTGGTAAATATGCATTAGGCACTTAATTTATGGTAGTTTGAATAAATTTCCATTGGTATTTTTATCTTGTCTCTTAATATCAATATCTGTCATATCTATCACCAAGCTGTTATTTGTTAGTCTTCCAATATTCTTGTTACTCTACACTTTTTCTCACTATTATTTTTAATTCAAGGTCAAAAATCATAGTTGGAGAATTGTAAGAATTCCTGCATAATACTTATTTGTGTGGGTTTATACTTGACTAGCCAAAGCTGTGTATATCTACACTTATATAGAATTGGAAGAATGATATGAGAATTTTAAAAGAATTCTTTGAGGTTTAGGAAACAACCATCAGCTCTGTACAACTTCATTTTGATCCTTTTATATCATCATTTTAATTTCAGTGAGGGATTTATTTGAATGTAGGCTTGGAAAAACATTTGAGGAGTAAGAATTTTCACTTTTGTTCAAAACCAGACACTAGAAAAAAAAGATTAATCATGATGTTTTCAATTAGTCTATCAATTTTCTTTGTAGTGCAAGTGTCTTCATTTTCATAGTGTTTAGCTTTCATTAGCTGCCACACTAGGAAAGGATTTGATAATGAACTGAAATAATTTAAAAATGACAACATATAAGCAATTACAGAAAGACTACATTTTATTTAGGGACTGCTGAAGACTAATAAGTCTTCAAAACCCAGGAGAACCAGACATTAATTGTTCAAATAACAAATATATAGAATTAGCATATACATTTGTCTTAGCTGATTTTATCATTGATGGAACAAAATACCCAAAACCTGGAACTTAAAGGAGGAGAGGTTTATTTTGGCTCACATTTCAGAAGTTTTAGTCCCTGTATGGTTGGTGGCATGGTTGAAAGGCCTGGGGAGATCTCATCTCATGGTGTGAAGAAAGCAGCAAGTGAAAGGAGGCTTCGGGGAGGGAAATATGCCCTTCTAGGTCCACCCTGGTTGCCAGCCTCTATCCAGAACCCACTTCCTAACAGCTGAGCAGCTATAGTTCTCCCATAATCCAATTTACTTCAATACCCCTGACACCGAGTACTTGAGGTCTTGAGGGACATCCAGATATAAAACATAGCATTCCACCTCTGACCCTCAAAAGGCATGTGCACATCTCTTTATTAAAAATGCATTTGGTTCATCATTAAGAGTTGGCAAAATCTTAATAGTTCCAGCATTGCTGAAGAGTCCAAATCCAAAGTATCCTCTGAGACTTAAGGCAAACACTTAGCTGTGAGCCCTTGTAAAAATAAAAACAAAAAAGTGAAACATTTCCAACACACAATGGCACAGGGTAAAGATTCTCACTCCAAAATGGAGGAACAGGGCATAGAAAAGAACTAAGCCAAAGCAAGACTGAAACCCAACAGGGCAAACATTAAATCTTATAGTTCCTTATCCAGTACCCAGGGTGAGCTGTGGCTGTGAGGTGTGAAATCTAGATAGTTTGGGCAGCTCTGTCTCTATGGTTCTGTCTGCTACAGCCCAGAGGAGCTTTCTCTTGGGCAGGGCCTGTGCACTGTCTGCTGCTTTCCTTTCCTCAGGTGTTCCACATTACTGGCTTCTCCAACAATCTAGGGTCTCTGCTGCACTCTTGACTTTGCTTTCACAGTGTCACCCACTGCCTGGTCTGGGGCACACAGCCTGGCCTTCTAGGTCTTTTTCTGAAATCTGAGTGGATGATTTACTGACCCTGGACCCTGTCCCAACTCTTGCATTCTGCATGTCTGTAAAACCAGTACCATGTGAATGATGCCATGGTCTGCAGCTGGTTCCAGCATTAGCCAGACCTTTTTGCATCATGGCTACAGAGACCCCTGAGTCCATGGATGAACAAGTGCTGTGGGTTAATTGCCATCTTTCCCTGCTTCCTTCTGATCCTTCTTGAAAATATTCTTGAGGATTTTGAACTCTGTGCATAACGATCTCCCTATGATACCAGGCCTCTTCAGGACATCCAAAAAAATGACAAACATTTCCAAATACAGATATTGTCTAAGTTGTTTTTTAGGCTTAGGTTATTTAGTTCTTTCCACAATTATATTTTTGTTTGTCTGTTTTTTTGTTTCATTTATAGGCAAAGAAATTTTAACAAAGTTTGTATGTGATTGGGCTCAAGAAGTTAAAGTATCCAAGGGACTTCCTTTACTTAAAAAATTTTTTTAAATTAAAAAAAATTTTAAAGATAGTGAAATCCAACAAACAAGACAGAACAAAACCAATTAAAATAATGCAACAAAATTGGTACAGAACTTCAAAGCAGGATACCGGGAAAACATTAGCTACCATAGTATATCTTTTTTAAAATTTTTATTTAAAGAGAAACAAAAGCATGTAAAGGTTAGAGATAATACAGAATTCCAAAAAAAAGATAAACAATAAGAAATCACTAGTTAATAAGTTACATATTGTCCTCTTAGAAATAGTTGTTCAAGTTACAAAATTAAAGCATACAAAGTAGATAGTCAAACAGTGAGAGTGTAAATAGCTACACATGCATGAATCTCTACATGTATTTCTATCTTTTCTGTATTAGAAGGAAAAACAAAACTTAGCAAGACAAAACAAAACAAATTTCTATAAAAACATGAAACCAAAAAGTCATATAAAACCACAGTACAAGGTGATCTACAGGGGTTATTGTGTTGTTTCTTATTATCTTCAATAGAATGTATCATCAGGCATAATTGAATATAGCACTATAATTGAGTAAAGCAGTAAATAAATAATATTAGTAAAAATAAAACATTGTAGACAGTATAAAACTTCAAAAGATAGGTAATAATCAAACCATAGTGGATATTCTAGTAGATCTTGTCATCTTAAGTACAGTTGCCTATACTCTCAGACTTGATACTATCAATCATAACAGATTTGAATAAAATCTATCAATACAAAACAGTGATCCAACAAACCAGATTCGATTACAATCAGTCATGGTAAAACAGTGTAGGTTTTACAGAGCTTTAGATTAAGTTAATAGGAAATTAAGGATGATTACCATACTATATCCTGTTATTTTCGGGATTGCTGTCTGTGCCCTCAAATCTAGTACAGGTAGAATGACTGGAACAGAATGTAATACACCTAAACAGAGTAGTGTGAGTAATGTGGGTTTTAAATCCTGGCGCACTATTAACAATATAGTGTATCAAGGCCATCTATGTTAGAGATTCTAGTTATCTTCTCTGCCTCATTTCTGCTATGCTGTTTTTCTGCCTTTGTTTGTCTAGTTTTCTCCTTCATTCTACTGCCTGCCTCACTCATTGAGGCCTTTCTGCCACTGTTCCTAAAATCCTGGTATTTTTTTTCTCTTTCTCTAGAATGTCCTTCAGTATTCTCTGTAGGGTTGGATTGGTGGTCACAAACTCCCCCAGTTCCTCTTTGTCATGGAAGCATCTTCCTTCTTCATTAATTTCTAGTGACAGTTTTGCAGGGCACATCAATCTGGACTGGAGGCTATTCTCTTTTAGGGCTTGGAATACTTTGCTCCAAGCTCTTCTTGATCTGATGGTCTGTGTCAAGAAGTCAGCCATGATTCTGATGGGCTTACCTTTATAGGTAATCTGTTTTTTTTTCTCTGACAGCTTTTAATATTCTGTTTTTATATTGAATTTCTGGTTTCTTGATTATTATATGTCTGGGTGTAGATCTGTTTTGGTTGTAGGTGGCTGAAGTTCTGTATGCCTCACACAACCGAATGTCATTTTCTTTTCCCATGCTTGGGAAGTTTTCCTTAATTATTTCCGTGAATAATTCTTCTTCATTCACATTTCTTATTCTTAAATTGTAGATTCTCTTGTCATCTTCTAGCCTTTGTATTGTTACTGCCTATTTCCTTGTTATTTTTAAGATATCTTTCCTTTCATGATCACACATTGCAAACTTGTCTTTAAGTTTTGATAGTCTATCCTTAGTTTCTTTTAAGGAGTTTTGCCAGCTTTCAATGGAGTTTTTAATTTCCTGGTAGTCTCTTTGAATCTGCTTCATGTATTCTAGATTTTCTTTATATTCTTTATTGAATGTTTCTCTCCTTTTTTTGTGTTCCTCCCTTCTTCTGTCTGTATCATCCTGAGAGATGCTTCCTGAGAGCATTTCTTTTATTACTCTGCTCATATCTTGCTTTACCTGATTTAATATTTCAGTTTTGAGCTTGTCTACAAGGTCCTGATGATATCTCTTAATGCCCATTAAAGCCATGTCTGATGGTGTGTGTTTTTCCTTCTCCTGGATCAGTGCTCTCAGGGTTCTGGGTTGGGGGCCTCCTCTTGCCTCTCTCTCCTGTTGTGGCCCTGACTTCCTCCACATGGGTTACAGTGCAGGTCCCAGCCCCCTTCCCTATTGGCCACGTTTCCTCTGAAGCACGCTGGTGAGGGTCCTCTGCCCTCTCCTGCCTGCTCTTGTCACTGAGGTGTAAGCAGTGGCTGCGTGTGCCTGCCCTTCTTCACTGGGCCAGCCAAACTTCAGGTGCCTTCACCTGGTTAGTGCTTGCTAGGTGCAGGAAATTGATTTGGGATGTCTCATTGGGTCCCAGCCGGGGTGCAGCCCAGTCCAAGCAAATCCCACGAATCTGCTCTTGGGAGGGAGGAACCAACTGAAATCACTGTCACTCCCAGTTCAGGCTCCTCCTGCTCGATTCCAACATGTCACCCATTTGGTCACACCTTTCCCATGGGGGGGGGTCTTATTCCCAGCACTGACCGTGGATTAATGAAGGTCCCTTCACTGGCTCTGCCCTCCATTGGGCTCACCAACCCCCAACTTCAGCACTGCTGTGGTTCCTGTGAGTGGCAGCAGGAATGAATTTGGGCAGCTCTGCCCGGCCAAAGTGGATTCAGGCCTTTGCAAACTTGGCGGGTCGCCATGAATGAAAATGCTGTGTCCCATAATTTTTAGCTGTTTCAGTTGTAGTCCCCACGTATTTGATGAGCTTTTTTATGTTTTAATTTCTTCCTGTGTCAAGAGGATCCATCTTCCTCTGTCTAGGTCTTTCCAGGGTGTTTTATTCTGGCAAAAGAGTTGTTTCTCCCAGGAGGCTTTGTATT
The DNA here is from genome assembly GCA_004027455.1 of Hydrochoerus hydrochaeris. NCBI lineage: Eukaryota > Metazoa > Chordata > Mammalia > Rodentia > Hydrochaeridae > Hydrochoerus > Hydrochoerus hydrochaeris. The sequence goes on from PVLA01004422.1 coordinate 168,978, forward strand.
TTGTTGCTCACTGATTGGTCATCTTATCTTCTCCTGCCATAGTATATCTTATCTTCATAACAGTTGTCCACTCCATCAGTTATAGGAAAATCAAACCAAAAATAAAACACAATAAAAGCAATCAAAATAGAATATTGAATAAAGCAAAACAATTAATCAGAACAAAGAAAAACAGTAAAAACAATATAGGCCTTCAAACACAAGATAAAAGGAAATCCTCCATATTTGCTATATTGCACACTGTCATCCTCCCAGGAGATGCTCAGACTGCTGGCCCCAGACCTGCATAATCAACCTTTATGTATCTTAGTTGCTATTAAGTCAGACTGTCCTTGGATCCATCTGGTTGCTAATGGGGTGGGGTGGGGGAATGGATGGTGTTTGATTCTCAGCCTACACACTGGTAGGCTGAAGGGAGATGCTGTCTTTTCTTTCCCTGGAATGTGTATGGCTTGTGCAGCTTACCAGGAAGGCTGGCTGGTTGATTTCTTGGTTGGTCCCCCAAGTCCCAGCATGGCCAATTCTTGGGAGATGCTGACTGTTCTCTAGATCTTGTGCAGCTTGCATGGCTTACCAGCCCTTTATTTAAAATTTTAAGTAAAGTATTTATGCAGCATTCTTGCTGTTTTATAGAAATATTACTTTGGTGCTTGATACTATATTCCTCATATTATTGCATAACCCATCTGTGTGTCATCTTCCATGAGAGATCATAAACTCCTAAGGACCAGTGACTAAATTAGGCTTCTATTAAATGTATTTCTGGCAGTTCAGGGTTTGCACATAAATGAAAATACAATTGTTTACTAGGTTGAGATCTGTAAACATTTTCTGAATATGTAAACACTAAATAAAATATGGTTGTTATAATACCTTATTAATGAATTTTTAAAAATAGGGTTTGATAGCTATTGCACTTTTAAAAATCAGGCCCATACTTAAGTAGAAGTCAATACTGGGACAGTTATGCTAATAAATTCTTATAATTCTTTTAGTCATTAGGACATATGGTTGAGAGTTTTGTCTGATGCTTAGTAGGTAGGAGAAATTGGCATGTAATAGAATCATAAAATTTTAGTGTTGATAAGCTATCCCTTTTAGAAAGCAGTGGTTTTTGAACTTTTTTTCTGTTTGGTCTTGGATAACTTTGAGATATTGATAGTTGCTATGGAGCATCTCATTGGGAAACTTACATTACACACAAAACTTTACATACCTGCCCACAGATTCATGGATCAGTGCTTGTGTCACTCAGTTCTGCTTTCCATGTAACACATGACACTCTTCTACAATTAAGAAGTTTACAATTTAGTATTGAGATAATTGATTCTTTAATGCCTAATTTTCTTCACTGAGAGGTCGCCATCCCTCAGGAGATAGTATCAAGATCAAGTTCTACAGCAGGGACCACAGAATAATGTGACTCAGGTCTTTTTGAACTCCTGACATATTAAGAGTTGAAATGCTACATATTTAAAGTTATTAGATAAAAATTATCACTTTCCCACTCCTTTTTTCTTCCTTAAATTTCTCTTTTGGGTTTTTAGAAAGTATTGAAGAACACAGAAGATACTCCTTTGAAATTGTAGTTCAAAATTTGTGGCACAGAGTTTGCAGCCACAGTTGGAGGGTTTTTCCTAGAACCTAACTAATAATTATTCATGAAAACCCCCATAACTTTGTGGAAACTGCAAACATCCTCTGCAATTGTTTTTTGCCAGGAGATTTGCAAGTAGTCAACCCATAGCGTTCCTCAGTTATCCTCACTGCTGATTTCCTGTGGCTCTGGAATTCATCTCTGACAGATGCACCAGCATCCCCACATCATAACAGGTTGTGGTACCTGTGTAGATATCTCCAGTGTTTTCAGTTTTGTTCTTCTTAAAGCCTGATGATCCCTAAAATGCCCTCATAATATTGCAGTTTGTAAGGCTTTATTAATACAGTATTATATTAAATGAAATTACAGAAGTGTGAGAGACATAGCATATTTAGGGTTTAAACTATGAAATAGGCATTTATAAGAGTTTTTCTGACCATATCTGAAATTTGTGATTTTTCACAATTCGTGGGTGCTCTGGGAATGTAATCCCTGTGAATTTCAGGTGCCTACTGTATATCCTCAGATATCCATGAACTCATTAACATTTCTTTCTTTCTACTCTGGTGTGTGATATGGGAAAACAACTTTGTGTTATATCCAAATCAAGTGTAAATACACAAAGAAATAAATCATGTGAAGAATGGAACATTGGCTAGAGAACCAGGGAACCTATATTTTGAACCTGATGTTGTCTCCAGGTGGCTATGTACTTATCGTGAGCCATTTAGCCTCCTTGGTTCTGTGTCCTAACCTGTAAGAGAAAGCATAAATTAGATGGATATTAAGCCCTGCAAAAACAGGCTATATAAACAAGCAAGTGAACAAATAAGGGCTGAGATACTGATGATAAAGTTCTACCTTGGACATCTTGCTTGGGAATATTTATAGGAGATAAGCATTTATTATAACAGTCAGAAAGTACTGAATAGTAGTGAAGTACTGAATTAGTATCTGAATATTCTCCTTTACATCTTTCCTAATCTGCACAGGAAAAACATTTATAAACAATATCATACATTAAAAAAATTCCTCCATTAGCCAAAATTCAGGTTACCAGTAGCAGAATACCATTTTTTAGTGAAAAAATTTTAGCACAGAACTAATTGATACAGTTAGAGTCTAAGTCAGACAGGAAAAGACTTCAAAGCATGAAAATATTCTTGACATATCATTTTTTAGCTTTGCAAAATAATGAAAAACTCAATTCTTGAGGACCTATAATTTGTTGCTTTCTATTTTTAGCATATTTCTGTTCTGTACTTTGGGAACTGTAAGTGGTAGAAGACTTGACATATTTATTCAATTTACTGATATTTTCCAGCTACATTTTCTATATTTCCTGTGAAACCTTTGGTTATTTTTTCAGATACATCACATCTAAGCATATTTCATAAGTTTGTATAGAAAGAAGTACAGGATCTCTGTTACTCTTTTGGAGGGAGAGGGAGATGGGTGTTATTTATACCTTGATCATTTCTCACACTTCAATTTTTTATAGCTAGGTATAGAATAAAATGAGATAGTTATATATTTTTAACTTGTATTCTTCCTAACATGTTAAAAAATCTCTATTTTTCATATATAGAGCACAATAAAATCTTTAATTAGAAGAAAAGTCCAGTTAGCCTCTCAAGGTCTTGGAGTCACAGAGAAATGCACCACTGCATTTCTTTCTTTATTTTAAAAAGAATAAAATAAAACAGAAAAAATCAGATCAGAACAAAACAATGCAAGAAACACAGGATTTCAAAACAAAATAACAGGAAATCAACAGTGGCTACCACAGTATTCCCTGTTCTCCCCAAAATAGTTGTCTATATATTCACACACAATGAATTCAAACAAAATAAAATAGTATAAAACTGATCAAAACAAAAGAATGAAAGCATTCTGGCCTTCAAAAGTAGATAATAGGAAAATCAACAATGGCTACCATAATGTCTCTTGTTCTTTTCAAAATAGCTGTCTATACCTTCACACATATTGAAATCAAATAATAGAAGACAGACTAGAACCAATCAAAATAAAGAATAAAAGCAATGTTGGACTTCAAAAAAAGACAACAAAAATCAGCAATGGCTACCATAATGTCTCATTTTCTTCAAAGTAGCTATTCATATCAATCACATGTAAAAAAAAAAAAGGATTCTTGTAAATTCCTTAGAAGAAGTCCTAGGCATGTATAATATTGGGTTTTCGGTGCAAACAGATAAAAAATATCATATAAAAAGTAGTCTTAATTCCAAGGACGTGGAGAGAAACCCATGACTCTAGGCAGCCTGGTTTGCTCTGCCCAGGGTGGCACCTAGGGTGGGCCTTGGTGATGTGCAAGGAGCTGATTGGAACTCTCTGCATGCACAAACAGGAAGGGGAGTTGCAGTTAGGGCTGAGGAAGAAGAAGGAAGTGGTAGGAATTTCCATTTTGGCCTTTTGCCACTTTAGACCACCACCATGACTGTTAAACCACCGCCATGACCGTTTAGTAATTTATTCTAGAGTAAAAACTTTCATTCCCGTCTTTTTATTTTAGGAAAAGGGTGAAGTCTCTCTCTTACTACTTCTTGCTGGAAGGGGGCGCCGTATTGGGGTTTAGGAAGATTGATGGGATGATGGTTGGTGCCCATGCAGAAGCTGTTACCAGGTGTTTTGGCCAGGACAACTTCATCATTGGTAAATGCCCACATCTTAGACTAGAAAAACAAAGAGACAAGGCGCTATGAAGAGTAAGGTCACTATCATATTTAAGAACCCAGGAAAGTAGAAGGAAAGGTGCCTTTGATTTAAATATGTCATTTCATCAGGACCATGGTGAGGTAGAATTCTGAAAAATAAGTGTGGGGTTAGGAGGAGTGAATTTATGAGAGGTGATTATTTTTCCATCTGAAAGGATAAAAATTAAAAGTGTGGGTAGGTAGAGCTGGTCTCTGGTGCAGGAGTTGAGCTGGAAAGAATAAGAGGTGTGGGGAGGGCTGTGGCTGTGTCACTGTAAGGGAGATAAGAGCTCAGACCCTCAGGGATCTCACGTTTGACTAAACAGCTGAAGGTAGAGAGAACTAAGACAGCTGTCACATAGAACAGCATGAAGACAATCTTACACATGATGTGGGAGTCTTTAGGAAAGACTACCAGGAGTCCTGCTGTAAAAAAGACAATTAATAGAATGAAAGGAATTAGAAACCAAATTGGATAACAAAACATGACTTAGCCTGAGTGTTGTGGCTGTGAGGCCTTGGTGAGACAGAGACGGGTAGGTGACAGAAGATGAGATGACCACTCAGGATTGTTAGATTCAGGGTTGGGAGGGCACTGCTTAGTTTGAGTGATGTGAAACCAGGAGGGAAGTCCAGCAAGTTTGACTGCTGTTGGCATTGCCAAGAAGACCAGGTAGAGGCTGCTCTGCCATGGTTGTAGTCCTTGGGATGATTTTCTGTAACAGACTTTAGTAACTGCATCAGCAGTCAACCTGGTTCTGGGAAAGGCTTTTATACATCATGAAAAAGTACAAACAAGGGTGAGAAGATATTTGAGAGTTTTATGGCAGGGCATGTGTGTAAAATCTACCTCCCAGTCCTGACCAGGGGTGTGTCCACGAAATTGATGAATAGGAAAGGAAGGGGGTGGCATGTGTCTCTGAGGAGAGGTTTTACTTATAGAGATGACAAGTGTAAGTTGTTGAGACCTCAAAGTGTTTGGGTCTATATAAACACAAAGGAATCCTGACAATTAGGGTGTGGGGGAGATGGTAAAAATGGCATTTTTAAGATTTACAACTGTAAAGTGAGTGGTGGAGGGAGGGATATGAGAGAGCCTGCTATAAGGGTTTGGCACCACTGGGTGGACTGGCGTAATAGTGTTATTGATTATTCTGAGGTCTTGCACTAGATGATAAGAGCCATCAGGCTTGAGTACTGGGAGAACAGGAGTATCATAGGGTAAATGAGTAGGTTTAAGAAAACCATTATCTAAAAGGCCTTTGATTACAGGTTTAAGTCCCTGTAACTGTTTGGGAGCTATGGGATATTGGGGAAAGCAAGGAAAAACTGAAGGATCCTGAGCTGAATTAAAATAGGCATGGTGTGGGTAGCTCGGGTGGGATTGGAGGTATCTCAAACTATGGGATCGACCAGGGAAGAAGATCTCTATCAAAAAGGGGTGTGGGACTTGTTAGAATTACTAGGAAGCTATGGGTAAAGAAGAGAGTTTGGAACCTGCATGGAATAGGCCCTGTCTGTAAAGGCTGCATAGGTTGGCTATCAACACCCATTATAGAGACTGAATGACAGGGCCTGAAAACTCAGGAAAACACCATATATGGCCTCTATGTCCACAAGTACAGAGAATGTCTTACCTGAGACTCCAGTGAGACTTGGGGCTCTGAGAAGGATACCTTAATGGGGGGTCTGTGGACCCCAATCCCCATCAGTCTTCAGCAGCAAGTCTGAGTAGATCAGTCAGCGATGAATCTGGCTGTGATGAAATCTCCTCTGAGGGCAAGGAGTTAGAGGATGGCTTACCTGCTCTCTGGTGGCCAGGACAGTCACTCTTCCAATGGCCCTTGAGATTACAATGGGGGCAAGACCCCACAGGAGTGCCGAGTTTGGGCAGTCTCTTGCCCAATGTCCTTTTTGCTGCACTTGAAGCATGGTCCGAGAGGGGCTCAGGCAGCTCTACCTTGTTTGGCTTTCCTTTCTTGGGAGCCCCAAGTGTCACTTCTAAGAGAGCAAATTGTTATTTTTTTCTTTTAATTTTTATCTCTGTTGTTGAGAACATGAAAAGCCACATTAAGGTCTCCCTGTGGGGTTTGAGGGCCAAGTTTAGCCTTTTGTCTTGGGATCTGGCCCACAGAGGAAGGTATCTGTCTCCTCCACAGTCATAGACATCTGATTTTTAGCTTGGATAGGTGTACACCTTTAAGTCTAACGGAGACAAAGGCAAATAATCAATTAATTATGCAAGAGTCAAATAATAGAATCAACAGGGTATTTATGAGTATAATTTTAGTAATGGCTTCCCATAAGGAGGATAAGGATAAGGTCTAGGGAATTTTAGAAATTGACATGTCATTGATTTGTCATACACACATTTAGGTTTTACAATTGAGTATCTCCTGTGCTGTTAAAATGTCTAATGCCATCTGATTTTGAGGATGGCCGGTTTAATAAATTTTACTTTGTTATTTAGTAGAGAGAGATCAGCTGTGGTGTCATTTAAGTATAGTTATTTATGGTTCCAATATGTATCATATAACCTTTTTCTGAAAAGATCTGGTGGATCTCAGCAAAAGGAATGCAAAAGGAATTTATAATTATCTCTTAATTTCAGTTGTTGAACGTCTAGAAGATTGATAATAGTACAGTGCAGTAGAGGCAGTAAGCTTAACATAAAACATTAAATGGAACTATTATTTTACATTAACCATGGGTGTTTTTAACATTTGAGCACTGAAGAAATTTGTGACATAGTTTAGACTGCTTAGTATTTAAACATCTCTAAGTATAACATGTACATTATATATATTACATAAATTTTTGTTTAAAAATTATTACTTGACTGGTGACCTCATATTGGTCTGACCTGAATCTCCTGGCTGGAGCACAAGGAAAAAGGCAGACATCTGGATCTGAAAGAAGACACTTGTCATCATAAACAATCTTAATTTTACATTTGAGAACATGCATGCACCATCAGATCAGCAACAATGAATTGTCTAAGCCATATGAACTTTAGTTAGGGTGTCTCCCATAAGGCTATGGAGATTATTGGGGCCTCCAATTAATAAATAAGATCTGGTTTAAGTCCCCAGGTGGCCACTTCCTTATTCATCAATTGAAGTCCTGTCCAATGTCTCCTCACCCCAAGGATTTTGTTTAACCAGTTTTAACATTGTAACCAGCTGGCAAACTAGGTGGAAGCATGCCTTTTAAATGTGCAACCCAAATAAACCTTGATTAAATGATCTGAAAATGTAAAAGAGGAGGAAAAAAATTGTTGAGCTCAAACAAAAGGAACAGCTGTTTACAGAGCAGGCAAACGGACAAACGTGGACAAACAATCCATATGGTAAACAATCAACAGGTATATAGACTAACAAACATGTATAAAATCAGAGTGCACTCCAATATATTTGGCCAATTTGAGCTATAAAAAATAGACTAGTATGAACCTTTTTGTAGATTAATTAATAGAGATCTCTTGAAATAACAATAGCAGAAAAGGAACCTAATTTATGGCTAATCTGAACTAGGTCAGAGAGGGATAAAGGGACACAATGAATTAATCTCTTGGGGCCAGCCTGCTCCCAAATCGGGAGACTGAGGTTGAGAAGACTGGAGTAGATCACAGTGAGAGAGTGCAAGGTGGTGGCTGGCCATCATGTGACCCACAGCAAGATGATTGATGCTGATCACACGATGGGCCACAAGGCGGTGCACTGTCACGTGGTGGAGGGCTGCAAGATGGCGGCTGTCTTCTATGCGAGCTGAAGAGGGCTTTTGAGCACTGCATAGCCTGCCAAGAGGCCAAAATGCATAATGAACAGCTTGGGTGGGGGGGAATTGAGAAGTTGGAGACTGGGGAGAGAGACTAAGGGAAGGATTAGAGGCCGCTGTGGGGGAGGGAGGAGGAGAGGATGGTGCAGGGGTACAGGAACCTCTGGCTGAGAAAGCTGCAGGATTTGGTCTGGGAGATACAGGGGAGAGTTTCTGGTGGAGCAGAGCAA